>APFE030412838.1:39111-67003 GCA_000404065.3 Pinus taeda
GGTATGATGTTATCTTGAATCCCACCTTCCTTCAGCCTAAGGCAGATTTGAGCACTAACATAGTGGCGACCATATTGGGGATCGAAAGTTTATTTTCATTGTTTGGCTTTATAGACTACAGACGGAGCCTGAAGTTAGCTAGGTAGCCTTCGAAACGCTTTTGCTTTGCATTAGCGAAAGTAGATAAAAACTACTTCAGTCAATCTCTGGTCTAGTTTATAAATTGAACATCTGATCTAAGCGATCACCCCAGTGCATGTATAAAAGTTAGATCTGATTGTTGATGGTGAACAACGATCAAACACAATAAGGCTGAAATCATTCACCTGGCGACTTCATTCACTGAAAATCTAGAGATCAATGCTTCATGGTGACTCCACTGCAAGAAGATTAGTAGCTTTAAGATTTTCAAGATGGAAAGGATTGCAAGAAGATACGCTCCCATGAGCCGAGATCACATCCCAGGTTTTCCAAATAAGATTCTGAAGGTAGAATGGTCAAGGAATTTGCCTACGTTTAAAGATGATCATAGGAAGGATGCTGCTTTACATTTAGTCAGATTTCACATGCATATTCGCAAGTTGAAGGTTGATTTTCCTAAATATTGCTTGATGAAGATATTCCTGGCCACTTTGGAAGGTGAAGCCCAATCTTGGTATGAAAGTTTGCTACCTGCTTGTATTTACTGTTTAAAAGATTTTCATACCATGTTCATTGAAAGATATAAAGAATCTTATCCATCATTAAATTTAGTTCAGGATTGTTGCAAACATGCTTATAGTTTTATTGAAAGCCTTGAGAAACATTATGCAGATGACAATTTCATTGATGATGAGATCATGGAAGCCCTGTATGAAAATTCCTTTCACCAGCATAAAGAGAACTTAGAAGATACTCATCAAGATGCTCAAGAAACTTTACAGCCGGATCAAGATCTTCACACAATGGAAAATGATGAAAGAGAAGGTTTTATTTCAGATCTGTCCATAGAAGAAGATAGTATGCAGGGAAGTCAAGTTTCAATTTCAGAATGTGATAAAGTCAAGTCAGCAATTTCCAATCTAGATTCAGATCGTGATGATGAAGACTACCTTGTTTTGAATTGCATGAAGGAGAGATCTGCTGTTGAGATCGTCTAGAATGAAGAAGACAAAGTTATTGACCACAACCTTCATGAGGAGGTAATCCAGCCATTTCATGCAAAACAAGATGGGATATTTGTTCAAGTAAGTGAAAAGTCTTATTTTGATAACTCAGTGGTAAATGATCCTTTGGATAGTTTGATTGTGATGTCATATGAAGATGATCAACAATGTTTTCAACTTTCAAAATATCAGGGAATTAACGATTGTCATTCAGGGTTTTCATGTTTTGGCTTGAGCAAAACAAAACAAAAAGTATTATCTCCTTTGTCTGAAGATGAGATAGATAAACTACTAAAGGGTCATGTTATAGCCCAAGCTAAAGAAGATTTGCAGTGCACACATGGTCAAGAAAGTGTTGGTGAAACTTCTTCCTCTTTTGAGAATGATGACGGTCTTGTAATCAGTTTTATAGATCAGCAAACATATAATAGTTTCTTTCACAAAGATAATAAGGTTGTCATGTTTGATAATCCTGAAGATTGTTTTTTGTTTAAGAATGACCTAGACCATGAAGATGAGGAGTATGAGCTTGAGAGAGACAATATGCCAGGATTTCTCATGGTCAAGGAACCTACAGCTAACACTCAGATGGTAGAAGCACATACTTCTCTGTGCATTCCTATCCCTCGGAAATCAATTGCTCTTTCAGATCAAAATGGAGGGAGTACTTGTATTTTTGTAGCTGGATCTCAAGATAAGCCAGTGCTTCAGGATTTTCAAGATCCCTTCGGCATTCTTCTGCAAGCATTAGAAAAGATAAATATTGCCTTGTTCATTATCATAAGCTTTGGTTTCAGTGGTTATTTTGAGTTGCCTACAGGTTCATTGTTCCGCCTGCTCGAGATAAGTGAGAGCAGAAATTTGGTATGTAGCCATCTGCTGGATTGGTTACATTGGAAAGATCATTACACATGATTGCACATATTTCATTAGTATGCAGGTGGTTGTCATCATGATTTGAAGCCCTCAAATCTCGATGGACTGCTACCCTTCAAACAGGCTTTGCAAGTTCGTGTTTTAGTTAAGTCAGTCATGAGTCATTTGTGAGTCAGTTTTCAGCCTTTTTGTTAAGTTAGTTTGTGTCGGTTTTCAGTCATGCATTTTAGCTTGAGTCTTGACTCCATTCCCCAATGGATGAAGGCACTCCCTTCTCTCCCAAAGATCTGTCATTCTTGGCACCTCCAAGGAGATACCATCCCCATTAGATCCAATGTTAGAGTTAGTCTTTACAACCCTCCATTAGAGATCATTTCTCTTTATTGCATTTCATTTTTAGGTGTCTCGCTCATTTCACTTAGTTGCATTCCACTAGGGACATGGCATAATTTGACGGAAGGGTTTGGTCATTCATCACCCTTCATGCTTTGTACTATTGGCTCAGGTCTGTCCATCAAAATCAAGTTTTTTGAGTTACTTACAGCTCTGTTTTAGTCTTTTGATTAGTAAGAATCATTTTAGTCACTAGGTCTAGGGTTTCGTAAGTTGTGTCTTCACGATGTCCAATAAAGCCAGCATGCAAGAGGGAGATTCTTAATAAGTTCTCATTTCAAATATTTTCATCATCATATGGATGGATCATGACTGTTCTTCAAAACTCTGTTTTGAAGAAAAGTTGACATTTCGTTTTTTGTAATAATTTAAAAAAAAAAATCAGTTCTTGAATTCTTCAGGCGCAGCCCTGGTCTTCCTTGGTCAAAACATGCCACTTTCCCTGCAAAAAATTGCCAAGAGATTCATCATTCAAGCCAAAAATTAAGGGGGAAACAAAAAGCAGAGCTGTATTAATTGTGAAAAAGTGCCAATTTCAAAACATTACAAAAATGGGTTTTGTGGAAACAAAAATCAAATCAATGTCTTTATAAAGATTTTTTCCATGAAGATCAATGTTATTTTCATTCCAAGAGCAAAGAGGAAATAGTTCAAAGTAATTGGGTGAGCCAGTGCACGTTTTGGGTGAAGTTGGATGTGTCTTGACAAGCGCGGCGCACTGGGTATGCTGCGTGACGCATACACATAAAAGCCTGATTTTGCTCCAAATTGCTCCAAATTGCCATTTATCTATGTGGAATTGCCAGGTATGGTTCTTATTTTGATATTTCATCCAATGTCGTGAATTAGTAATGGCGGTTTATGGATGACAATGGGTGTGATGGGTGAACACATATATCAAACCCTCCTTTTATAAACACAAGCAAACTTGCTGTCAGGGTTTCAGAACTCACTGTTTTGCCATCAAAATTATTTATTCTTCCCATTGTTCCCTTGTTTTCACCAATCCTTAATTCCCTATCACCTAAGTTCATTATTCCCTTCTCCTAAAGGCTCTTTCCCAAATTCAATTTCCAAATCCCAAATCCCAAAACCATAGCCCTTGCAAAAGTCTCGTAACCCCATGCATAAAACCCCTCCTCCTTTCCCTAATAAAATTTATCCTAGTATCCCCTAATCCCTTACTGTTTTCCCCTTCCTAACATTCCCTTGTTGCATTTGTTTTTTTTTTTTTCCCTTTGGTGGCAGCATCCAACTATTACATTACAAAATAGAAAACCGAGATCAAATCCTTGTCTCTCAATTTGGAGAGGGCTAAGTGGATTATCAGATACTTGGAGCAGAGGAATAAATAGCTCGAAGACCAGTAGGAGATCATGGAGGTGCAGAACATCCGTGAAAATCGTCGAGCTGCCCAACAGAGGAGGATTGAGCTCACTCCTTTGGAGCAAGATATTAATGATGACCGAGAGTCTTGGCTCAAGCGGATCAATATCCACCTGGAGAGACTACTGGAAAAGGCTGACAAGGACAAAGCATTATTGAGGCATATGGTTTTCCATTACAGGGCACGCAATATGATTTCCAAGGCTCAGATAAGGAATTTGAAGGCAAGATTGAGGAAGGCAATAAAGAAGCAAAAGAGGAAAAAGGAGAATGATCGCCTTCGGATATTGGCCAAAGCCTCTTTAGCCCATCATGACACTTGATGAAGAAGCTCCAGCCAAAATTTCAAGAAATTTGGGGCATTTTTGGTATTTTGACAAATTTTGGCACTAAAAACAGAGTTTTTCTCCCTATGCGTCGTGCCACATGGCACACGCTTTTTCTAGGGAGATCCAAATGACAAAAAGTTTGCATTTTTGGATTTTCCATGGAAAATCATGACTACTGGTGCATGGTCAAGAAATTTGGGAAAGTTTTGAGGCTTCAGGAGGTCAAAAACACTCAAAAAATGACCTCTCTGCCCCTATTTTGACACACAGGAAGCAGTCTTGGGAGATTGTAGTTTTGGAGGGGAAAATGACATCCAAATTGAAACATTCCACTTAGGTTGGAAGGTAGATAGGCAGGGCTTTCCAATGAACTATCTTGGGCTCAATTTGGACTTCAGGAAGTGCCTCAAACGCAGCCTCAAATTGGCACAACGCATAGAGGATTTGGTGCGGCGCATAGAGGATTTTTGCCCAATTTTTCACCTTCCAGCTCAAAAATTCTAACAGTTTGACTAGTTTTGCTTTGTGATGTAATTATTGATCTCTTTTTATGTAATTGGGTAAACATGATGTATATTTGGCACTTATTTACTCGTTCTAGATGATTCATTCACTAACAAGTGAAAATTTAGTGCATGAATAAGTTTCCTAATATATAAAGGCAAGTTATTTTGATTGCCTAGATTTCAGTGCTTGGTTTAGAATTGGTTGAAACAGCTGCTAGAATGATGAGATCGACCCCTAGAGGCAATGGAATGGGTTGGGCTAGCCTATATCATGTATTCTCTAAGTCATTTTCAGGGTTGGACACTTGGGATTGCTTTGGCATACTATTGTACATATTTTCTCTGCATTTTTGGCTAAGGAAAGACCAGGGTTTTGTAGCATTGTTTGGGATCCATGTGGCTTTATGTTTTAATGGTGTGATTCTCTCAGTAATTGTAAGTTATTATGTCTATCATTTTCCTTACTATTATCTTCTACAATTGAACAAATGAAGTGATAAAGGTAGAATCCATTGATTGTCATGCTCTGCCTTTAAATTTGTTTGATTTTCCATGTTTTCATCTGTTTAAGGAGAATCCTTGAAACCTTCTTGCTCTCCTTAGCTCCTCACCAGTCTGATCTACCCATTCATTCCCTTTAAAAGCATCAAGATGATCGCCTTCCTTGCCCCAATCAGACCTCTGCAAAAAACCGTGCCTCATCCCCAAGCCCAGATTTGCCTTTCCCTATTCCAACACAAAAACTCCTAAAAACTCAAATCAAACCCTTGTACTTCATATCTAGCCTAACATTAGCTTTGATTTCAGTCATCTCGTGCCCCATCGATTGTCTTTTGCCGAGATTGACCCGGAGAGAGCCCTCTCCTGTCCTCGTAGGGCTAGCTACGAGGCTGAGCGTGGTATGATGTTATCTTGAATCTCGCCTTTCTTCAGCCTAAGGAGGATTTGAGCACTAACATATGTGTTGGCTTATTTTTGTGATTGCTGAATTTCCGATTGCGATATGTTTTATCGCATTGGAGGAATTAAAGGGCTGCTTTATATTTTGTTTGGCATTTGATGTCTCTAATCTCCGATTGTGATTTCCTTTTCGGATCGGAGAGAATGAATGTGCTTTTTCGTAAGTTTCCTTTGTTATTGTGATATGCGATCTTCCGATTGCTTTATTGTAATAACGAAGAGTTTTATAAATTTTAAAAGTGACACTTTTATTTCTATTCGAAAAGGTTTTTAAAATGATTCATTTAACTTAGGCCTTTTAGTAAGGTTTTCTTATGATGGGTTAATACCAATTTATTTACACATCTGGCTAAGTTTAAATTTAAAAGGGACCCATTTCATATTATGATTTTGTATAAAAAAATTATGAAATGGGGGGTTGTTGTATAGCACAATAGAACCCTACGAAAAAAGAGATTGAAGATTGATTGGATCAAAAGCGGTATGAGTTCGTAGCTAAGTCTTAGCTTACCTGCACGCAAACCAGAAGTTTAGCATGGCGAACGCGATCAAGTTGCCTATATTCAAAGGGGTAGGAAGTGAAGATCCTGAATAGTTTTGGTTCGTGGTAAGGACAGTATGGGAAGCGCATGGAGTTATAGACGATAATATTAAAAGGATACCCTGGTAAGTGCACTACAAGATAGTATGCTAACTTGGTATATTAAGCACTCTAGTGATCACCCCAATGCCGGAATAGAAGAGATCCAGGATGTGCTAAAAAAGGAGTTTAGTCGGTTGAAATCAGAGACGCAATCGATTATAGTATTCAAGGAGATTGTGGTGCTTATAGGAGAAACCCCTTGGGATATGGATCAGAGACTGAAGAGTACAATCCGAGAGGCTAACATGACAGTAACAGATGCGTAGCACCACGCGTGGTTTGTGGCGTCTTTAACGCCACACCTGAGGACAACATTGTCATAGCATAAGATCTCGACCGAGGCTGAAGCATTAGAAATAGCGATGAGGTTGCATGAGGCTCCAACACAGGATCCTGGGTTGGGAGTTCAACAGATCCATGCACAAATACAAAATCTATGCTTGGAAATGTAGAGTCTGATATAGGAGAAGGCACCCAGATTGGAAGTGCGCAAGGAGGTGTGGTGCGTAAAGTGTAAAGGCCAGGGCCACGACAAGGATAATTGTTTGATATTCACAAACTACTTGATAGTGGGGGGACCAATGTCTTTGCGACTAGAGGCACAAGCGGGGAAAAGCACAGTGCCCTCGCTCTGGTGCGCAATCTGTTAGGTGGGAGGAAAGAACAACACGGACAACTGTCACCTACTACAAAAGTTTACCTAGACCCCCTAGTAGCTATTTTGCAATTTTTTCAGATTGGTGGGTCCCAATGAATGAGACTACTGATGTTATGAATTATTGATGGATCGAACACCGACCTACAGGATGCAAACAGAGGCGCGAGGTCAGGATCCATCCACGGCGATAGCGTGCGGTGGGTTCCAAGGGCAAGGACGAGGATGAGGAGGATTGGGACTAGGAAGGGACCACGGGAAACTAATATGTTACAACTGCAAAGGACCCAGGCACTACGTATGAGATTGTACCAACCCGACCAGAATATCGTGCCGCTAGTGCAAGCAGTTCAATCATGAAATGATAGATTGCCCCACACTAATAGCGCAGATCCGAGAGAAAAGGGCAGCACAACCTATGGCGATGCAAAACGTCCAAATGATGAGGTCTGAACCATGTGAGGAAGACCCCAACATGAACATGATGCTCCGAAGTGGCGCGGCCACAGGGGAGGATAATCAAAAAATAACCAAGGAAGATGCAGGGGTTCACAAGGAGACATGTTTGGAAGATAGGAAGAGCTTCGCGAAGGTCTCTACCCCAGGTAGTAAGGATCAACCCAAGCTGGAAAGGGATCCCTCGATGCTAACTACCTTTCTAGAGACCTGCATGAAATTGCTTCGCGACAATAGGGTGGTTAAAGGATTACAAGAGCTAATAAATAAGTGCGCAGGGTCGGGTGAACCTCGCGTGGTTCGAAAATTGGGGAAACATGTTTCGCGCACTGGACAGGAAATGCGGTTAACGGCACAGATTGGCGATTACGAGATGGATCAAATCATTCTGGACTTAGGATCGGATGGAAATGTGCTACCTAAACAGACCTGGGAGCGCATGGGCAAGCCCACACTACAATGGTCTCCTATTCAACTTCGGATGGCAAACCAACAAAAGATCATGCCCATGGGGAGACTACAAGGAATCGCAGTAGATGTAGAAGGTGCGAGCACACAAATAGACTTTGAGGTAATAGAAATTGTGGATGAAATTAGCCCTTACCCTATGTTGTTAGGGATAGACTGGGCCACCGATATGAATGGGGTCATTAATTTAAAGAAGCAGAGAATGATATTTGAGAAGAAGTAACTCCATGTAGTCATTCTGCTAGACCCGGTTGAAGGACTGCGTTACACTGAACACGTGCACAACGAAGGAAGTGATGATGAACTGGATTGTATCTACAATATTACTGCATGAAATCAAGATTGGGTCAATCCAACTGCACAAGGAAGAATATCGTGGGAGCGTGTAGAGTCCTACACTGCCAATTTAGATGAGGAAGACGAGTGATGGAATAATCGGCTAAATGGAGTAACCACGTTAAATTGCAATATGATGACTAGGTCACTGTATTGCGTAAGAGCTCAGGATTACGAACTGTCGATGTATGATGGGCAGGGAAAATTTTAAGAACCACCATAAATTTATATGTATAATAAATGGGCGAATCCCCATGATACATAGGAAAAATGGGAAGCGATTTTATCACTAATATATATGTATATATATATATATATATATAATATATATATATCTTATATATATATATATATATATATTATATAATATATATAATATATATATATATATATATATATATATATATATTTGGCAAATCTCTCACCAGATTATATTATCTTGTAAAGTCATCGCGAATCTTGGAGGTGTGAGCCTCCCTTATCAGTTGTACTCTTTCTTCCCTTGGTACAGAAAGGTTCCCCATCTTGTCGAGTAATCCATCTTGGAGATAGAAATCAACATATGTTTTTTCTTTTTTTCATTGCAACCACTGATACACCCCCTTGAAGTCCTCATCTCCGCATACTACTCTCAGTATGCTTCATGGGTGAATGGTCTTTCACCGAATTATAAAATCTTGTAAGATCTTGGAAAATCTTTTACTAAATAATAAAACATTGTGAAGTCTTGGTGAATGTTTTGTTAAAGTATTAAACCATATATGATAATAATAAAACATATTCATTAAACTATAATATACTAACATACATGTTTGGAAAAAAGAAACATAATTTTCACTTCCTACAAACAATGTTGCAAGTTTTAGTGGCCATTTTTGTCATGGTAGGAGAGATTAATGTTTTCTCTACCACTTTTGTCAAGCCACCACTTTTTCCAAGCTATCAAATTTCTTTCTTATTCCATAGACTCCAACTACGAGATAATAAAAAAAAAAAAAAAAAAAAAAAAAAAAAAAAAAAAACATTTCAAGTGTGTTAACCCAACACGCCACAAGTAGCAAGCCCCAATATATATAAATGAAGTAGTTATCCCAAGCCTGAAGGGTCTAATGGAAGAAGTACCATTGTCATAAGCTTCCAATCAATATATAAATTATATAAATGTAGATCTATATTATTTTAATGGAAAGCTTCAATTAAATAATAAAATTTAATACGTCTCTCCCAATCTAAATTTCTTATTAGCATAATTCACTACCTTCATACCATTTTTAACAGTGTTGTAACATGTGGATTAATTTCCTTTTTGGTTCACAATCTTCGCCTTTTAGGACAATATGGTGCAGTGACCCAACCCCTGCAGATCATTATGACAATCTAAGAATAGAAAATAATATGAAAGGTTGTACAAACCAACATATTTTTCAAACAACTAATCCAAGATCAGTACCTTAACTTTTTCATGAAGATATCATATTGAGAATGTTTGAAAAATGGTGGGAAATCTAGGTAGTGACTATCTCTCTTCTGCGAGGGTGATGCTGACAATCTAAGAATAGCAAAGAAGATGAAAGGTTGTACAAACCGGCATATTTTTCAAACAACTAATCCAAGATCAGTGCCTTAACTTTTTCATGAAGATGCCATATTGAGAATGTTTGAAAAATGGTGGGAAACCTATGCAGCGACTATCTCTCTTCTACGAGGGTGATGCAGAAAGAGTTAAGATTTCATTGTTTTGAATTTTTTTTGTTAAATTAGAAAAACCAATATTAATGGAGATATCGGTATTTTTTACTAAATTTTGTGGAGTGACTAAATGTAGGTTTAACCATTCACCTTAAGATTGTTTTTACAATATAATTTCCTAAGTCTATTTAATATCTTCATTATCATAAAAAACAACCTATTTCCATCTTAACTCCACATATACCACTCTTAGAGGGATGAAACCTATTTATCCCTCACAGCACTTGGTAGACCTGGAATAAAGATGGATCTAAGTTGATAGAATTTCCCCTTTAAATAGTCTATGCTCACATGAATACCATGGTATTACCATGGGTCAATACCATGGGTTATCATAAACCTGGAGCTTAAACATGGATCTAAGCTGATAGAATTTCCCCTTTAAATAGTCCATGCTCACATGAATATCTATGCTCACATGAATACCATGGTATTACCTGTACGCAGCTCCCCAGCTTGAGCTAAAATCCTATGAGGGGGTGCTCTGTGTTAACCGAGCAGAGAAAAATGATCATCATCAGTTGCAAGAATTAGTGGAGGCAGTGGAGCAGGAGCTTGAAGAAGAGTTGCAAGAGACAAAGAGGGAGCAACAGAATGAAGTGCATCACTCACAGGGATGGTGGACCGCGAAGCCTAGGCAGCACATATCGCCACACCGATGAGTGACTCGAGATGAGTCACGATGATTGTGTTGGGGGCCTATTGGGTAGCAGAGGCCCTGCGTAATGGTTTTGGGGCTTAAAGCCTAGAAGTTAGGGTAATAACATTGTAAATCTCTGAAATGCACGGAGCACGAAATGTAATAGGTCGAGTCAAGGGGTTGTCCACCCAAAAATAATATAGAATAATAAGAAGTAGGTCGGTCTACCCATGCGGGGCTCTAAGGGTAGAAGGTAGTTTTTCTAGAGAATATCTTATGTATTATGGATTGGTGAAAGCAATCAGAGTTCTGTGTCTGTAAGTTCGAGTCAAGGGTGTTAGTGGGTAGATAAAGGCTCTGCAACTATGTGCGTAGAGGCCTGATAGAGTCCGCAACTGTGTGCATGGACCCCTGCAGCTGTGTGCGTAGGGCAGAAAGAAGAGTGTACTGAAAAGAAGACATTAATAAATATAAGTTGTTTCTGAAATATCGTGGATCTATTATATTCTAGTTCATGCATCTGTTATATGAGTTTGTTATATGAGTTTATATTTTTTTGTAATCGTGCGCTCTGGGTTTTATTGTTAAATGTTTGCTTAAAGACTGTAACAAGAAGATCAGATCTGTAATAATTTCAGTAATAAGGAAGTACACCCGTGCGGATCTACGCAGAAACCCGATAATAGTACAGAGTGGCGCAAGGCCACAGAATGGTTCGCAACCCCTCCAGACCACATCAAGACATCCCAAGGATGCAGAAACCTAGTTCCAACACCCTCCCCTGCTACCTCAGGTCAGACCCCCGTCCACGCTCTACGGGCTGTTGCCGAAAGGGCTGGTAGCTGTGGGATTTTTTTGGCTAATCACTCTTCTGAACCTGGGTTATGGCCCAATAAGCCAACACCTCTATTGTTATGTAACGCAGTGATCTAACCAGCATGTTGCAATTCAACATTGTCACTTCGTGCAACCAATTCTACCATCGCTCTACTTCTTCATCTAAATATGAAGTGCAGGAGCTTTTGTGCTCCCACAAGATACCCCCATCTACAGTTGGATTCACCCAACCTTGGTCTCGTGTAGTTATCTTGTAAATACAATCTAGCTCATCGTCACGCATTGGTTCAGTGTAGCGCGCTCCTTCGGCTGGGTCTAGTGGGACTACTACATGTAGCGACTTTTTCTCGAAGATCATTTTGCGCTTCTTCATATTGATGACTCTGTTCATATCAGTGGTCCATTCTATTCATAACAATGTGGGATAGGGATTACTGTCATCGATAATATTTATCACTTCAGAATCAATCTGTGTGCTCGTGCCTTCAATATCAACTCTTACCTCTTACAACCTTCCCATGGGAAAACTCTTCTATTGGTTCGCCATTCGTAATTGAATAGGGGACCACTGTAACACAGGCCTGCCCATACGTTCCCATGTTTGCTTCAGTAATACATTTGTGTCCGAACCCAGATCTAGGATTACCTAATCCATTTCATACTCACTAATCTCCGTAGTCGACCTCATCTCCCTTCCAATGCACAATGCATGCTTTCCCAATTTCTAGACTATGTGCGGTTATCCTGATCCCATGCACCTAGTTATCAACTCTTGTAATCCCTTTACTGCCTTGTTGTCACACAAAAGTTTCATGCATGTCTCCAAAAAGGTAGTAAGAATAGAAGGATCCATTCCTGGCTCTAGTTGATCCTTACTACCTAAAGTGGAGGCCTCCCCAAAGCTCTTCTTAGCTTCCATGAACATCTCCTTTTCACGTTCTAAGTCAAACTTAGGTTCCTTTGCAGGAGCCCTATGAGTGCATTTATGTTCCTCAGGATGCTTCCCCTTATCTTCCCCTGTGGTCGCACCACTCCTAAGCTTCATGTTCACATTCGGGTCTTCTTCGCGCGGTTCAGAGCTCATCATTTGTATATTCAGAGTTGAAGGAGGCTGGAGTACCCCTTTTTCGTGCATCTACATGACCAACGTAGGGAATAGGATATCCTCATTGGGTTGGTACAATCATGGGCATAGTGTCCTGGTCCTCCGCAATTGTAACAAATTAACTATCTGCAGCCCCTTCCTGGTCCCATTCCTCCTCGTCCTCAGCCTCGCCCCTGAAATCCATCATGCACCATCCCCGCAGCTAGGTCAAGGGCTCACATTTATGTATGCATTCTATCAGCTGGGGTTCGATCCATAATTAACTCGTAGTTGTGACAAATGCACTCGTTGTGGCCTACCGACTTGCAGAAATTACAAAACAACTATTGGGGAGTCTGTGCATTCTTCTGCAACAAATGACAATTATATGTCCTATGTTTTCCTCCTATCTAACAGATCACACACCATAACATGGGTGTCACAGTCAGCCCTGCTTGTGCCTCTCATCTCAACAACATTGGCCCCCCTCCTGCCAAGTAGGTCGCGAACACTGGACAGTGATCCTTGTCATGGCCCTGGCCTTTGCATTTTATGCACCATACTTCCTCGTGCGCCTCTGGCCGCAGTGCCATATCCTGCTTCAAACTTTTCATTTCCAGGCATATATTCTATAGTTGTCGTGGATTTGTTGAACTCCCAACCCAGGGTCCTGTATCGAGGTCTCATGTAATCTCATCACCATCTCCAATGCTTTAGCCTGGGTGGAAAGTTTTTGTTGTGACAGAGCCATCCTCAAGTGTGGTATCAGAGATGCCATGAACCATGTGTGATGATGTGCATATGTTAGCATCATATTGGCCTCACTGATCATACTCTTTAGCCTTTGGTTCAGATCCCAAGGGGTCTCGCCTAGAAGCATCGTGATCTCTTTAAACCCAATGATTGACTGTGTCTCTTATTTAGGCCTACTAAATTCTCTGTTGAATGCATTATAGATCTCTGCTATCCCTATGTTTGGGTGGCCGTTAGAGTGCTTGATGTACCACATTAATGCGTGATCCTACATTGCACTCACCAATGTAGCCTTCTTAATATTGTCATCCATGATACCTTGTGCTTCCCATACTGCTCTTACCACAAACTAGAATTTGTCTAGATCCTCATTCCCTACTCCTTTGAACACTGGTAGTTTGATCATGCTCACCATACTGAACAGTGGAGGTGGTGGAGGTGGAGTGAGTGGGGATGGAGGTGAGGGAGGTGAAGCTGGTGGCGGGGTGGGTGGAGGTAACCATGGAATCCGTTGCCTTATCAAACTGACCACGCTTCTTGGAGAAACTTTAACAAGCTCATCCTCACTCTCCTGTGAAGGTGAAATTAAGGAACTGTTTTCTAATTCTTCACTACTTCTGCTTCTGTAGATTCTTCTACTCTGAATAGTCCCAAACATTAATTTATTCACATAACTTGCTTTTCACATAAGAGCATCTTAATCCATGTATTCAAAGATTTAATAGACTTACCTCGCGGTCCCTTGAGAAAACGTTGTTTGCCTCTCTCTAACTGACGGTTATGTCCACCACGAACTCAGTGATAAATCCTCCTATTATTTGGTCAAGCCAGTGGTCCACAGCTCACACTATCTTATCCTCTGAGGCTTCTAGTCTGCGCACTAGCTCCGGAGTCCACACTATCGGTTGGTCAAGCATATACCTTCCCTAGCTGTCGGCTAACCTCGCGATCCGCTCATACAACTCAGATGGAAAGGATGCAAAGAAAATATCGTGGATTTCTGTGTAGCGATCCAGGCACCTTTTCTCAAATATCTGCAAATTTTTGTTTTCCTGTGTCGCGAACTCGTGAATCTTCTTATCCAACCACTCTTCAATTTCCTTCTTTGCTGGGTTCTAGTGGCATGACATTAGATTTCCCTTATGTAGATCCTGGTCCCAGCAATGGAACCATTTGTTGGCTTAGACAGGACCTGACCCAGGTTCTGAAGTGATTTAGCCAAGAAAATCCTGGTACTACTGGCCCTTTCAGCAATAGTCCGCAAAGCACGGACTGAGATCTCACCTGAAGTAGTATGGGAGGGTGCTGGAACTAGGTTTCTACACCCTGGGGATGTCTGATATGTGGTGATTGGTACGCGGTCCAACCTTCGCATTTACTACACTACGTGCACCTGCGGGCACCCCGCGCCCTGTGATATTATCTTTGCGTAGTTCTAGTCGCAGCGTGACCCGGTTTATTTACCCAAATATTCCTTGATTAGTCTCCATTAGTCGATTACTTAGATTAAATTCGCATATAAGCATTCATATACGTAATTATCACTTGCACGCAATAAATAACAAGGTAAATTAATGCATAACATCAACATATAGATTCAAGAATAGATGCACAGAATAACTTCTTTATTAGCTTCCAAATCCAAGTACAATCCCATTTACAGACTCAAATCCTCCCTACGCACACAGCAATAGGGGTCCATGCACTCAGCTACGGACTCTACTAGGCCTCTGCACACTCAGTTGCAGAGCCTCTTCTTACTACTACGACCCAATACACTTCACCTTTTACTATATGCTCTGACCATGCTTTCACATATGTATATTACTTTCTTACTTGCCAAAAAACTAACTTTACACTTAGAGCCTCGCTCTATTTATACAATCCCATGGTCCGTGGACCATGGGTAGGCCGACACAACCATGGAAAATTTTAGTGGCGAATTTTCGCCCTTGGGCTAAATTAAGGGTTTTATATTTTTATTGGGCGAATATTTTGTATCATAGTACATTGTTACAGATCGCCTCAAATTTATTTTATAAAAGAATTAGGTATGGAGGTTAGCCCACCTTATTTTAAGGGAGAGGATAAAAAAAGTGAATTTAGAACTTGAAATTAGGAGTTACAATCTTCCATTTGGGCTCATTTTCAAGAAAATGTATTTATGATAGTTATAAATAAAAATATAAAGACAGCCGAGATATGGTAAATAAATAAAAGCTCTTTTTATACTTACTCCAAAGGCATGGTAAATAATTAAAAATACAAATAAACTAGAGGTATGGTAAATAAATAAAACCTCTTTTATATTTAGTCCATAACCCTCTTTGTATTTAACAAGGCTCAAAAATGAGGTTTCATTTAAGTGAATCCTATGGGCCAAATACCATATTTATAAAAGAGGTATAGTAAATTAATAAAAATATAAATAAATGAGAGGTATGGTAAATAAACAAATAAATAAATAATTATATTTACTCCATATGTCACCTTATATTTATGAACATGAAAGCGTGTAAATAAATAAATATATAAATAAAGTGGAGGTGTGGTAAATAAATAAAACCTCTTTTTATACTTCAAAGGTATGGTAAAGAAATAAAAATATAAATAAACTATAGGTATGGTAAATAAATAAAACCTCTTTCTATATTTAGTCCATAACCCTCTTTCTATCTAAGAAGGCTCAAAAAAGAGGATTTATTTAATTGAATCCTGTGGACCATATACTATATTTATAAAAAAGGTATGGTAAGTTAATAAAAATATAAATAAACGAGAGGTATGGTAAATAAATAAAATATTTTTATATTTACTCCATAAGCCACTTTATATTTAGGAACATTCAAAAATGTGTTATATTTAGGTCAAGCGTATGGGCCAAATATCATGGGCCAAATTATTATTAATACCATGTAAAAAAACATTGTTAACCCTAATATTAGTATTAATAAAAATAAAGATGGCACATGGTATTGACTCATGGTATTCACATGGAATGCCCCCTATTTAAAGGGGAGAATTAAACTAGCATAGATCCATCTTTACTCTGGACCAAATATCATGATATGCAAACTAACATAGAGTGAAAAAATATTTGATCCCTCTAGGGGGGCTTTGGTAGATTAAGAGCAAAAATGGATCTTGTAATTTAATGTCACTTAAATATTTTAACTTGGTTAAAAAAAAAAAAAATCATTATTAATTTTATTAATTTTTATAAATTACTAATAGTAGTTTTTAAGCTCCAAGTTTATGATAACCCATGGTATTGACCCATGGTAATACCATGGTATTCATGTGAGCATAGACTATTTAAAGGGGAAATTCTATCAACTTAGATCCATCTTAATTTCGGGTCTACCAAGCGCTGGGAGGGATAAATAGATTTCATCCCTCTAAGAGTGGTAGATGTGGAGTTAAGATGGATATAGGTTGGGTTTTATGATAATGAAGATATTAAATAGACTTAGGAAATTATATTGTAAAAAGGATCTTAAGGTGAATGGTTAAAGTCATTTTACAAAATTTAGTAAAAAAATACTGATATCTCCATTAATATTGGTTTTTCTGATTTAACAAAAAAAAATCAAAACAATGAAATCTTAACTCTTTCCGCATCACCCTCGCAGAAGAGAGATAGTGGCTGCCCAGATTTGCCACCATTTTTCAAACATTCTCAATATGATATCTTCATGAAAAAGTTAAGGTACTGATCTTGGATTAGTTGTTTGAAAAATACGTTGGTTTGTACAACCTTTCATCTTCTCTTCTATTCTTAGTTGTCGTAATGATCTGTAGGGGTTGGGTCACTACACCATATTGTCCTAAAAAGTAGAGATTGTGCACCAAAAAGGAAATTAATCCACTTGTTACAATGCTGTTAAAAATGGTATGAAGGTAGTGAATTATGCTAATAAGAAATTTAGATTGGGAGAGACTTAAATAAATTTTATTAATTAATTGGAGATTTCCAATTAAAATAATAATAAATCTACATTTATATATTTATATATTGATTGGAAGGCTTCTGACAACGGTCACTTCTTTCCACTAGATCCCCTTCAGGCCTTTGGGATACCTACTACTTCATTATATTATATAGTTGGGGCTTGCTACTTGTTGGTTTGTTGGGGTAAACAAACTTGATGTGTTTTTTTTTTATCTCGTAGTTGGAATCTATGGAATAAAAAATAAATTTGATAGCTTGGCAAAAGTGGTATCTTGACAAAAGCGGTAGAGAAAACATTAATCTCTCCTACCATGACAAACATGGCCACTAAAACTTGCAACATTGTTTGTAGGAAGTGAAATTTATATTTCTTTTTTCCAAACATGTATGTTAGTATATTACAGTTTAATGAATATGTTTTATTATTATCATATATGGTTCCATACTTTAACGAAACATTCGCCAAGACTTCACAATGTTTTATTATTCAATGAAAGATTTTCCAAGACCTTACAAGTTTTTATAATTCAGTGAAGATTCGCCATGACTTTACAAGATAATATAATCTGGTGAAGAGATTTGCCAATATAAATATATAATATTAATAAACATATATATATATATATATAATAATATATAATATATATATTAGTGATAAAATCGCCTCCCATTTTTCCTATGTATCATGGGGATTTGCCCATTTATTATACATATAAATTTAGGGTGGTCCTTAAAATTTTCATTGGACACAACTTTACATTATTTTACAATTCTTAGGGCGGACAACCCTATGACTCGTCCTAGATTTTCGCGCTCCACATCCGTACTCCATGGATTCTTTACATTACATTGCCAAAACTCGGGCTTTAAGCCCCAAAACCTGCTGCGGGGGATCCCATGCCCAAAACATTTCTTGTTGAGCAGGAGTGTTGAGAATAGCAACAAGAAATGCTAAAAATAGCATTCAGAATATTCCAGTTTTGATTTGTCCTTGAATTAGAATTTTGAATTAAAATTTGAATTTAGTCTCACTAGCTGCTTGGAAATTAATTAATTAATTCATTATGGATTAATTATTTGGAGAAATTCAAGCCAGAAGTCTTTGTGAAGTCATGCAACAGTTATCCCTTAAATTAAGTTATCCTTTAATTAAGGAGATAAGGATGAGTTGTATTTGAGTTGTAATTAGTTAGCTCAGTTAACTGAGTTAAGTCCAATTAAATTAGTTCCAAATAGTTTGAGGAACTAATTATGAGTTCAGTCAGTTAATGCATGCATGCATGCAACTAGTGTACTCTAGATAACTGAGGATTCTCTCAAAAATAACTCATGCATGTCAGTTCAAAAAAATACCCAGTTGAGATTAAAGGCAGGGACATTGTACTATTAGTTGGAGGAATTTTCCTATAAGGAAACTCATCCATGCAGAAGGAAGAAAGTTCCTTGAGGATTGTGCAGTTCTGACAATGTGTTAGAGCAGGGTGTGAGATCAGTGTGAGAGATCAATGTTAACCCAAGAGAAACTGCGCAAGGAAATAGGAGCTTGGAGGGCAAAGGAGAAGGCTTGTGAGAAGCTTTGATTTCCTGTGAGCATCCAAGAGGATTATATTGAGAGCTAGCTAGCTGTGAGAGCTAAGGCTTTGTATAATCCTAGTGTATTTCCACCTTGTATGATAATACATATAGTGGGGTTTTTAGCTGAGGCTTTCCCCTGAGTATTTTTTGTGTTTCATGTGAATTGATTCTTCTTCTTATGGTTATATATGTTTAGCTCTGATTTATCTCAATCTTTAAGCTTCCACAAGTTTGATGGTAGAAGTAGATTATAGTATTTTTCTTTGGTATATTGCATTATCAAGTTAATCTATAGTCAGATTTTCTACATAGATCTCAGAGGTAGATTTGTAGAGAATTAGTAGGAAATTCTACACAACCACAAACCTCATAAAAGAGACCAAGCACCAAGGGGCCCAAAACGCCTAAGAAAACCATCAAGCTATAGGAGAAATATGAAATACTATAAGAAGTCACAAGAAGGCACATAAAATCTACAAGAACAAGCAACACAACTACAGGAAGGGGTTTTGGGGGTACAGGAGAAAAATTTAGACCTATAAGAGCTAGATCCCAAACCAAAACTTGGATCCTACTATAAATGGTTTGAAGAAAGGAAGACACCTCCTACCCAATTTGCAGTCCCACTCTTTTTTAAGCTAGAAAAGGAAATGGGTAGGACCCAAAGGTGGATGCAAATTGCAAGATCCAAGGGAGTGCTAAATGTGGGAATAATGGATAATAAGATGAAATATATGAGGGAGAAAATGGTTGGTCTAAAGCTTAAGGAAGCCAATGTAAGAGATTAGCTACAAACATAAACTAAAAGGCTAAAATCTCAGCTATAGGAGAAGGAAGAGTGGCTTGCCACCATGGAAAATTTGGCCATAGAATCCATCCAGTGAAGGCATTCCTCAAAGACTTATTCATTATTCCTAAAGGCAAAATGGAACCAATTCCAAATTAAAACCTTGGCTCAGTATGGCTCTATCCTCTTCCAAGAAACATAAAATTCATTGAGTTTTGTCATAGGAGTAGTATTGAGGATAGAGATAAAATGTCTGAATTTTATATGTACAATTTAATATTGACTGACATGAACAATTGGGACCCCAACTCAAGAATTCGAGTTGTGCAATTGATGGCCTTAACCTCCTGGAATACCCATGAAGAGGCTAGAGCTAAAGAAATAAAAAGATTCATGGATAGGGAGATATATGAACCCTTATGGATTAGGGCAGAGTTAAGAGGCCCTCATCTTGTCACCAGTAACCATTGGCTCATTGGTTGATATCCTACGATGGCACTAGCCTAGATAGAGAAATAAGCATAGGAAATATTTCACTTTGAAGATACCTTCATATTATTAGCAAATGAAATCTTGCAAGCCTATCAGAGAAGGTGGAACACCCTATCAGATAGCCTGAGAATGGAGTATCACTCACCATAAATGCTAAGGAATGGTTTGGATAGGACCTCTTTATACAAAAAGATATTCCAAAGATTGGGGATCAATTAGATTGGACTAAACTTCAATCCTCCTCTACTATTGGCCTTGCAAGAAAAAAGGGAACAATCAAAGGAACAAATAGAATGGTTAGGGATTGAAAAGAATGTAGGTTTCCATCCTAAAGAAGACATTCCTTTTGAGGTAGATTTGGATGTTAGGGAGGGCACCATTGCCATGAATGAGGTATAGATAAGTGACTATTTTTCTCCGAGGATGAGCAATACTTTTAGTAGGGGGTATGATGGGCCGCAAAAATAGGTACAATTCAATACCATATTACCATCCTTCAACACATGTTAACCTCTCTTTTTACATTTGAAGATATCTTTTGAGCTATAATTTGTTCTCTAGGAAGTCTAGGAATATTTTTTATATCCTATAGCCTGATGCATTAAATGTGTAGGAAAAAGAGAATTTATTGTAAAGAACACATTAGAGACCAATAAGATAATATTAAGGAGGCTCATTTATTACATCACCCCATCAATAACTTGCTTGGCTTATGGGAAGTTACTACCCATCAGTGACTGTGAGATCCCTAGGAGACCAGATCCACTTTTGTAGGAGTTTTGGAGGGAAGCATCCCTCCCTTCAAGTAGGTTTCCCCTCACTCATTTTTTTATAAATAAAGGATATTAGTAGCTCATTAGGATTTTGAATTTTAGAGGAAGATAGTGACTATTAGAGAAAGAGACTACTACTTTTTATTTCCAGTGTCTTGTTATGTATTTGAATAGCTTATGAGATCAATGAAAAACATCATTTTTCCTCTTGCCTAAGTTTTGTTTAAGGGAGTTTATTTTCCTTAGGTTAGGGCCCAACCCAAGCACTCAAACTCCTCTTTTGTATATTTCTATTATGTATTCCTTTTTCTGCACTTAGTCTAGTTGTGTTTCTTTTTGCAGATATGTTTATGAGAAAAAGCTTTGAATCTAGAAGTTGATAAGTAAACTCTCTTGAGAATCTTTGCTATGTACCCTATGTGGACAAGCATAAAAGATATAGTGCTTCTTTTATGCAGTAGTTAGGTTCTACTTCAAATTCAACTCATCCTTTCCCATGCATTTTGGCTTTCTGCAATTAGCATTTTAGTAGTCCTTTAATCACATTGTCTTTGCTAGTTGAATGATAATTTTGTGTGTAGGTGAGATCTATTGGTTCATATGGTAGAGTAGCAACATTTTTCATGCATAAACACCATATCCTTCAACACTTTTCCTCCCATTTTTATCCATTTATCCAAACTTTCTTCGCACAGAAAATTACATTACATATCTACATGAGATTGTTAGTTTGCATTTCCCCTTTGTGAAAGTGTTAAAGTCAAAGTAATATTTGGTGGGGGGGGGGGGGGGGTGGGTGGGTGGTTGTGAATCATTATTACGGAAATATTAGAAAAAATAAATATGCAATTAAAACTTATTCAGACCACAACATCAAATTTTCACATGAAAGAAACATGAACACGCATAAGAATAACACAATCAATCATTGGGCAGTGAGGGTTTCGGGTGGAACCGCGCACAGGTCACGGGTAGGGAGACTGCAAACTAGCCTTCCGTGCACAGGTGCAGACGCAGGAGAGCATTCCCCGGTCAACAGACAGCTGGAGGTTGGTACGTTTATTGTTTTAGCACGGTGTTAGGAGCTAATACCATCTTTGGAGCTGCAGGTTTACATTTATTCCATTTCCAAGAGAATAGGCAAGGGCTTGCCATCTTTACTGTTAGCTGTCGCTTTACTCGGAACAGCTCCCTAAACCATGGTTAACTCTAATGAATTGGTGGATTTGGACCCGGAATTGGAGGATATTCTGTCTATGTGGGGAAAGGATCCTCAACCCAAAACGTGGAGCAGTATTTTGGTGCACACAAGCTGTCGAGGCCGGAGTTTTTTCCTCAGGAGGTTAATCTTTCCTTTCTGCAACAAAATAAGGTTTCAGACATCGACGCCACTAGATTTCGAAACCAGGCTTTACTCAAGAAGGCAGTTGGGGAGTCAGCGGCGGATGGGTCGTCTTTTGATGGCCTTTTTCCTGAGAATAAGGGTAAATCTACCTCAAGCCGGAATTTTCCTTCAAAGGGCTTTTAAGACCTAGCAACTCTGGGTCTTTCCTCATGTTCTGGCAAAGCAAGGGTTTCTGGAGGCTCTCTTCCGCTATCTAGGGTTTCTTTGCCAAGGGAACCCCCCTTCTCAGAAGAAAATCAAACAGGAGGCTTCGAAGGACAAATTATCACCTCAGTAGGAGAGCTGGGAGGTCTCGATGGTGCATCACCTGGTAATCCCTCTTCAGAAATCCCTGCTCTTGTCTCCTCTGCCCCTTTGCAGTCTCAGCCGGAGGTAGACTTCCATGCGGGTACGTACCAGGAGGAATCAGAATGGATAGGCGGTCATGGGGAAACTAGGGTTTCAGAAGAAGATTTAAGGAAAAAAGGGGAGAAAAGAAAATCCTAAAGGCCGATTGGTTCTCAGGAGCTTGAAGGGAACTTAGTCCTAGGCATGGAGGTCTCTATAGAAGAAACCCTAGAAGTTGCATAATGCACCATTGTCGGCAGAGCGAGAGGTAAGAAATTTTCACCAGAAGTCTTACAAGCTTGGGGAGAACAGCAGTTCGTCTCTGATAAACCACTTAGGTTCGAGGCTCAGTGCCTAGCCAAAGGGTGGTTCATGTTCCAGTTCAAGGATAAGGAGG
Source organism: Pinus taeda (assembly GCA_000404065.3). Lineage (NCBI taxonomy): Eukaryota > Viridiplantae > Streptophyta > Pinopsida > Pinales > Pinaceae > Pinus > Pinus taeda. Next base: position 62,036 of record APFE030412838.1, read on the forward strand.
CGGCAGAGTGGGTCCTTGAACGAAACTGGATTTTAGGGAACATTCCAGTTTTGATGAAAAAATGGAGTCCCCTCTTTGATGCAATCAAAGAGAAAACAGATGTGTTCCCGGTATGGGTGAGGGCACCGGGATTCCCCTCTTTTCTATGGACAGAAGTTGTGTTTAAAGCCATCGGAAATAGGTTGGGATCTTTCTTGGAAGCAGACATGTCTTTTCTGGAGACGAAGAACAGAGCAATGGCCCGCATTTTGGTGAGTCTCAACCCGAGCAAAGGTCTTGCAAAAAAAATCAACCTGCAATACAAAGACTATGTGTTCGAACAGATCTTGGATTACGAGCACCTGCCCTTTAGGTGCCACCTCTGTCATGAGTATGGGCACATTTCTAAGGACTGCCCACTGTTCAGAAGAAGAAGGCGTTTTCGGAGGACCACAGTATTCAGGGAGCCAGGTTTCAATCACGTTCAAGCGTCCCAGGAGAAAGAAGGTATGGTGAATCAGACCTCTGATGAAATGGAGATGGAGGGAACTCACAAAGAGCCAATGTCTGAAGAACCCCAGGCCCAAGAGACGGCACTGAACTCCGAACCACACTTGGCGGAAGTAGAGGAGGAGGTTGGAAAGGCCGCATCGGCAGCTCAAAATCCAATTAGGAATTCTGAAAAGGGTATGTTCTCAGGTACCCCTTTATTTTCTTCTCAATCTCCTGAGCATCATTCAGATTCTATGCATATTTCTCCATTGAATTCTCCATCGCATAACAAAGAAATCTCCGAGATCTCTGAACCTGCAAAAACTTCCCCTGATATTGATTATATTTCGGCTGTCATGTCGTCTCTTGATTTGAAATGTGAAGATAAGTGGCCTCCTCTTGTTTCCCCGGTTCAACATAATCTGTGCCCCTACAACCTTAGGTCTATGGGGGTAAAGCCTGAGGTGTCTGATGTAGTTGGAGGTTTAGGGCAGTCGACCTCTCAGTGTTCTTCCAAGAACAAGAGAGGTAGAAAATCGGACCTTTCAAAGGAAAAGCTAAAAGCAAAGCTGGATGTCGCAGATGGAAAACAATACTCTATCCCTGGGGTTCTTAGAGCAGTGCAGACCCACGAATCTGTTATAAAATGATCATGTCTTCCTGGAATTGTAGAGGTTTGGCCAGTAAACTCAAGAAATTGGCCCTGAGAGACTGGTTGTTAAACTCCAAATCTGACATTCTTTTCCTTCAAGAAACTTTGGGGAAAGGTTCAGAGGTAGAATCAATGCTAAAATCTCTCCTGCCAGGATGGAACTTTTATGCAATAGACTCATTAGGCCACTCGGGGGGGCTTGCAATTGGGTTTAAAGAAGGAAGAAATAAGATCATTAATCAATGGGGGATGAAGCAGGTTATGGGCATGGAGATTATCTCTCCTGATTTCTCCCATCCCCTCTTAATTGTTAACATTTATGGCCCTTGTCAAGGAAGGGAGAACTTCTGGGTCGACTTGATGGCAATATATTTGATGAACTCTTCTCCGCTGATTGTGGGGGGTGACCTTAACTTTTCAATAGGAAGGGCAGAGGCATGGGGTCCGTCGGCCAGGGAGGACCCTTTGTCGGATTTCTTCCTCAATATCCTCTTGGATAATAAACTCATAGATCCTTCCCCGATCAATCTCAAGCCAACATGGAGGAATAAAAGAACAGGGGAGGATCGGATCGCCAAAATATTAGATCGTTTTCTACTATCTGAGGTCTTAATCTCAAAAGTTCCTATCCTCAGGCAGTGGGTTGAGGAGGTAGGCAACTCAGACCACTTCCCCATTTTCTTGGACCTCTCCTTTCCCCCCCAAAGCCCCCTGCCCCCTTTAAATTCAATTCTTCCTGGCTTAAAGATCCATCTTTCAATAATCTTATCAAGGAAACGTGGATTCATCGGGACAGTTTTGCAAGAGAGGACAAAAGCTTTCTATTTATGGAGAACCTCAAAAGGTTAAAGAAAGCAACAATATCATGGGCAAAGAACAGGAATCTGAAACAGAATGAAGAGCTGTTTAAGATTAGGGACGAGTTAAGGAACTTGGAGAGCTCCGAGGGTGTTGGATATATCTCGCAGGCTTCAAAAGATAGGATCCTTCATCTGGAGAAGCTTCAAAACCAAATCCTCTTGGACAAGGAAGAAGAATGGAGGCTCAAGAGTAGAGCAATATGGTTAAAATCAGGGGATGAAAATACCAGTTTTTTTCACAACTATGCAAAAGGAAGAAAATCTGCAAATACCATTTGGAGCCTTAAAGATGAAGAAGCAAGGGTGGCCAACTCTTTTTCAGAGCTCTCGGGTTTAGGACAGAGACATTTTCAGAGAATCTTCTCAGATCCAGGAGAGGCCACCATAGCAGAAGTCATTAGAACAACTCAATGTTTCCCAAGATTTATCGAGGAGGAAGAAGCAGAAGCACTTTCAACCCCTGTCTCCAAGGAGGAGGTTGAAGCTGCTATGAAAAATATGGCAAAAGAAAAAATTCCCAGTCCTGATGGCTGGACAATTGAACTTTTTCTCTCTTTCTTTGACTTAATAGGCTCTGAAATCACCGATGTTGTAGAAGAATCAAGATAGAAAGGAGAAGTCTACAGGCCTTTTAATTCAACCTTTATAGCTCTCATTCCAAAAAAGGATGAACCGGAGAACTTCGAAGATTTCAGGCCGATCTCTTTGTGCAATTGTATTTATAAAATCATTGCCAAGGTGATAGCTATTAGAATTGTCCCTATCCTTTCAAGAAACATCTCTATGGAACAATTTGGTTTTCTGGATGGAAGACAAATTCATGAGGCCATAGGAGTAGCACAGGAGGTAATTCATAGTGTCAAACAAAAGAAAAATAAGGGGGCAGTTCTTAAAATAGATCTCTCCAAAGCATATGACCGTATCAAATGGCTTTATCTCCGGATGTTGCTTACTCACTTGGGCTTCAACTATTCTTTTATCAGCTGGATAATGGGATGCATCTCAAATGTTAGTTTTGTTGTTCTAATCAATGGAGCAGCCTCCCCTTTTTTCCAAATCCAAAGAGGCCTTAGACAAGGGTGCCCTTTATCTCCTCTCCTGTTTCTTCTAGTGGCAGAAGGGCTAAGCAGATTGATTCATAAAGCCAGAAGAGAGGAAAAGGCAAAAGGTATAGAGGTAGCAATAAATCTATTCATCACTCATCTGCTTTTTGTTGATGACATTTTGATTTTCACTAACGAGTCATATAATGAGCTGAAGGAGCTTAAATGCATTTTCGATCTATTCCTGAAAGCTACTAGAATGCAGATAAACTATAGGAAATCTCAAGTTTGTGTGGTAGATTTTGACAAAAGAGAAAGATCCGTGTTGGCTAATCGTTTTCCCTTCCACCTTCAACCACTGGAATCCCCCTTCAAATATTCAGGTTTCTGGCTGAAGCCGGCAGCATATAAGAAAGAGGATTGGAATTGGCTCATTGCAAAGCTAGAGGCCAGAATTTCTCATTGAAGCTTCAAATGGCTCTCCAGAGGCGGTAGACTGACTCTCATCAAATCTTTCCTACTAGCCATCCCAGTGTACTGGGCAGCATTAACCTGGATTCCCAAAGGAGTAATGGAGAAAATCAGAAGATTATGCTGCACATTTTTATGGATAGGATCAAAAGAAAATTCTTTTCTCCCCTGGGTGGCATGGGAAAAGCTGGCTAGGCCTAAAGAATGGGGAGGATGGGGTATTAAGAGACTCCCTGAGTTCAGCCTTTCCCTGGCAGCTAAATCAGGGTGGCGGCTAATCTCAATGGAGAATCTTTGGACAAGGGTGGTCAAGAGAAAGTATATAGATCCAATTCCTTTGGAAGAGTGGATTCGGAGCCAGAAAAATAAAAAGAAGAATGCCTCAGCTATCTGGAAAGCTACGGTGGAGGCTTTCTCTGTGATCGAACAAGGTTTGTCTTAGAAAGTGGGAGATGGAAGTCATATTAGAATTGGCAGGGACCCCTGGGTAGGTTGTGTTAGTGTCGGTCTTGAGCCCTCCATCGGTGATCAAAAGCTCTTTGCATATGCATAGGTAGGTGTCTCATCAGTATCAGTTTTGCATCCCGTTAGGCATGCCATAACACTGATGGAGGAGCTGGTCTTTGTTCCCTTTTTGGCTTTGCTGGATCAGATCATTTCATTTAATAAGCTTGTGTTACACTTGTTTTATTTTTTTGTCTTGAAATCCCAAGTCTTAGGTCTAGGGTTTTGGACAAAATCACTGCAAGGTCATGAGTTAAAGGTCTAATAGTCCCCAGCAAGCCGGAAGGAGGTATGTAAATATGTTCCATCGATATTTTTCATCAGGTATAGCTCATTTATACCTTGGATTTAAAAACCCTGTTTTTAAACCCAAGGTCATGTGAAATTTGCAAAAATAAGGAAAATTTTCAAAATTCTTCAAAATGTTGGCAATAACCCTGGTTTCCTCGCCAGAGTCCATCAGATAGTCAACCTGCAAAAAGAACGGAGTTAAAGCACTCAAAAGATCAAACTCACGACAAAGTGAACTCAAAACAGTGTTAAAGTGAATGTCAAAGCAAAAACATTAGAAAGTGGGTTTGGTAAGTTAATTTTTTCAAATTTGGGCCTATAAGGAGTAAATTTCCTCTAAACATGCCTCATTATGCATTTTAGAGTTTGCAAAGACAAGTGAGAGGTCAAAGAGGCGATTTGCAGCAAGTTAGAGTCTTTTTCAGGGGGCGCGACCACTCAAACTCGATGCGCGACCAGTTGGGCGGGGCGCGACCACTCAACGCCACTTCTGCAGTGTATTTTCCTAAGGGGCGCGACCACTCAGGCGGGGCGCGACCACTCAGAGCAGGGGCGCGACCACTCGAACTATTTTGTCCAGAATCACTCTAAATCGACCAAATCACCCTCCTGCGTGCTAAATTGATCGAGGTAGGCACTCAATTCATGAATGATGCTAATGGATGGGGAAAATAAT
>APFE030412838.1:84555-108031 GCA_000404065.3 Pinus taeda
TAGAGAGGATTCAAAGTCATTGTTTGCCCTCTTTAGATTCTCTTTTTTCTTCCTTGATCATTCATCTCAGCTAAAGGCATCAGCACAAACTCCTACCTTGCCCCAAAGACCCACCTCCAAAAACTGAGCTCAATCCCCGCACCCTGAATTGCACTCCCTCCAATTGCCACCAAAAACCCCAAAAACTTTAAATCAACCCTCCTTATCAGTTTACTAGCCTAAAATTAGTGTTTCTAATTGGTCAACTCTTCCCATTGAAAAATCCACCGAGTTTGACCGGAGAGAGCCTTCTCATACCTCGTAGGGCTAGCTACGAGGTGAAATGGTTTGATGTAGCTTTGAGGTTTGTCTATCTCAGCCTAGGTGAAATCTCAAGTGCTAACAGGCTGTAACGAAGCTTTTGCTTTGTCTCCTGGTTTTCTCAGACATCTTGATAGTAAAGGCATTTTCACCCTAAACCAGGTGGAGAAAGTGGGCCACTCTACCATATGGCGACAGACTTGGAAAAATGATGAAGATCTCGGAATAAACATCAGATGGAAGAACGAATGGGCTTCTTTCATTAAAGAACTCCATCGTTCAAATGTCAGGCTTAAAAACGAACCTGACTTGCTGATTTGGGCATAGGGGAAGACAGGTGAATACTCTCCAAAAGACGGTTACTCCTTTTTAATGAATAGGAAAGGATGGGGCACTCCAAAGTGGTGGTCGAAAAACATATGGAAGCTAAAATGTCCAGCTAAGGCCCGGATCTTTTTGTGGTGCATGCTAAAAAGAAAAATACCAACCTGGGACACTTTACAAGCTAGATATTTAGTTGGTCCAGGGAGATTCCCATTATGAAAATTAGAAGGGGAATCAATAAGTCACCTCTTTACATCTTGTGCAGTCTCTTTAAAGATATGGGAGGAGTTATCTTGTTTACTTAATGTTAAGGCACAGTGGGGGCTAGTCCCTTTGGAAGAAGCCTGGAGAAAATGGTGGCAGAACCACCTGAAGGGAAACATGAGAAACCTTCCCCTTATATTCTTTTGGGGAGTATGGCTTGCGAGGAACAAAAGCGTGTTTCAAGACAAGGACACTCCCACCTCTGTAATTGCCATAAACTGTGCTGCCATATATACTGCCATTCCACCCCCTGAAACTAAAAATCCTCAAAATCGTGACAAGCCTGTTACTATTCAGGAGGGCATTCCTTGGGCTTATTTTGATGGGGCATCCGAGAATAACAAGGCTGGTGCTGGTCTTTGCATCCACTTAAATCATGAACACTCCTTAAAAGCTTCTGTTGGGTTGGGAACTAGTTCAAACAATTATGTTGAGTTGTCTGCTTTGCATCTCCTCCTCTGTTGGTTACTTCAAAGAAACATTCAAACAATACAAATCTTCGGAGACTCTCTGAATGTTATAAAATGGGTTAATGGGAATGCTTCATGTCAAAATCAGATTCTGAAGACTCTTTTAGAAGAAATTTTGTTTTTAAAGCTTTCTTTTAACAGCATTACCATCTACCACATTTACAGGGACAAAACCGAGGAAGCAGATCAGCTTTCTAAGGCTGGCCTACAGCAAGATATGGGCAGCTGGGAAATAGCAGAACACAGTTAGGGGCTGTCATCCACTTCCTATCAACCCCCCTTTGCTCCTCCACAGTGATCGCGGCTCGTCTCTTCTTTTTTATTACAGTTACATGGACATAATTTTCCTGTTTCAGTCGTTTTCCTATTTATGTTTTGAACTTGTTCCTGCAGATTCTCAAGTCAGAAGTATCAAATTTTTTTTATGCATATGACAGTCTGCTTTTAAAAAGATGTTTTTTTCAGTCATGTTAAGGGGTCGTTTTCCTTCTCCGAAGGAGGCCCCAAATTTTGATCCTTTTAAAATGTGTTTAAGCCTCCTGAAGGGAGGAAGTCTAGATAGCTTTTATACAACAGCATAACAGGACTCTTTTAATCGTCCACAAACAGTCAAATGGACTGGGTTTTTGTTGTGTTTTGCCTACAGTCAAGAAGATCAAATCTGTAACCTTGAGATCTCTCAGGTTATGCAAAATATGTTTTCACAGTATGTAAACTTTTTATTTGCTTAATAAAAAGTTTCGTTTTTTCCTCCGGAAAAAAAAAAAACACAATCAATCATCACATGTAGACACTTGGATTTTAGGTGGAAAAACCCCCTCTAGGGAAAAAAATCACTAAACCGTTTGTTGCGTCTTTTTATTATCTATTGCTTCAAAAACGTCTCATTTACATTACATAAGCTAGCCACCACTAGCAATGGAGCACCCACTCCATGATAGAAATCAGAATGTTGGCCACAACCAGCTTAGAGCACCCACTCCTATAATAGAAAAATCAACATGCACTTAGCTTGAAACGCCCACTTCAAGCACAAATAATTCTGAGCAAAATAATCAACTTTTGAACTAAATCACTACTACAAAATACAAAGATAACATCAATAAGCACTCTGGCGGTCACAAATCCACACTACCTTCAAATTGATCTTAAACCTCTGCACACAATTATGAATCCCTTTTAATGATCAATCTATGAAAACCCTATAATTTTTTAAGCTTTGAATACTCTAATAAAACCACTAGTTTCTGAACATTCTCTATATGCACACTCACTCACTCACATTTCTAGAGATCAAACTAAATGAACTTCTTTCCTTCACATAATTTTAATTGGCTGAGATGGTTAAAACAATAATTGCTACATGTGGTGAAGATAAGTTATTTTCACACACTCAAATATTTTTGGATCAATCCTCTTGACATAATATAGCTACTCACTTTACTTAATGAGGAATATTCATCACCTTAACCACTTTCTAGATGTTAATTAAATTCTTCAATCCATTTATCGGCATTCCTGAACAAAACATTGTCGGAAAAACCAATAAAAACACGTGAATCTAGAAAAAATCACCAAAATAGGGTGACACACCCTGTGGTCTACTAGCCACCATTAACACACTCATTGTTAAGCTTCTACACAACATTAGTAACACTTTTCCTGTGTTATATTTCTAGTGCTACCCCTCTTTAAGGTCATCTTCCTTAAAGCATTGCACAACTTAGCTTCTGGAGGATGAACAAGACATTGTGGCAAGCTCTCCTAACCACTTTGACATCATGACACATAATGATATCCTTTAGAAGGCATTCTTATGACTCATTGTAAGGTAATAGACACATAGTTACAAGGCCTCTATCAAAATTATAGCTCAACTTTAGATGAGAGTTTGATACATCATGACAACTCTTTTACAAACTTTCTAAGATTATGACAACACTTTACAACATCATGACAACCCTCATAATATATACATAAGACTCAAAGTAGTGCATAGTGACTCATGAGTACATGGCTTACAATAGGTGAAACCAATGGAAACACAAACATGCCAACAACTTGGCTACTGAGTATATTTGAGCTTGGAAAGGTCCTTTACAACCTTTTACAACTTCCTACCACCTCCTCCCACCTTCAAATTGCTCCTAGAACCTTTAGATTTCTCTTGGATACAATAATTTAGCAATACAGGGCATCCTATATCAATCTTGTAGAGCTTCACAAAATTCATCAGAACACGGCCAGAATTGCCTCTTATACTTATTTTTTGCTTCTCATCACTCCAAAACATCCCCTAAACCTTGGAATTGAACTTAAGAAGATCAAAGACCCTTTATATGTTTTCCTTTCATCAATGTAGCTTTAATTTTGTAATTAAGGATTACTATTTTGGTTATGAGTTAATTCGTATAAAAATAGTTTACATTGATCGCTTTTGAGCATTTGATGGTTTCTACAAATAGAGTAGAGTTTACCTTGATTGCAATAATATAGATTTGATTTCTTGCAAGATAAATTAAAGTCGTTAATTTCATACAACTAGCTTAGGTTTACTTTCCTATTATGTGTTTTCTGCAAAATAGATTAGGATTTCTTTATCAACCTTTCTTTCCATGCAAATATATTGGTGTTTCCTTTATGCAATAGGTCAAGTAATGTTTCAATTTTCTATTTTCTTGCAAAGTTAAGTTCAGTAGTTTGCCTTCTTTGGATTTTGTAGTTCAATTAATTGCTTCAGAGCAACTTAGGTAGAATCTCACTTACTGTGCATATAACATTGTCACCTCTTAAGTTTGTATGGCCTATGTATTAATAAATTAAAGATGGTATCCCTAGGAGTTGCAGGATTCTTTTTGTAATATGAAGACTCATCACACACATAGACTAAGATGGAATAGTTATTAGTATTCTCTCCAATATATGACAAACCAAAATAATATCTTTAGATCAAGGAATAATCCCTAATGATCCTTACCTTAGCTAAACCCCTCACAAAGAAGTACACCCTCTTTTCTATTCTCTCAAAAGTATAATATCTCTCTCCAAAAAATGCCTCTCGGCCTTCTCATTCCCCACTATATTTCTCTTGGGATAAATTTGATTTAGGGACAAAATTATAAGAATCAAAAATTGGGTAAAAGCTAATCAAAAGATCATCCCCCATATGATTTTCACCCTAGTTAAATTTGGAAGGATTTTTTCATGTCTTTTATCCTCCATTAAGATTTCTAGGTACTAGGTTTCACTGATCACTATCTTTGAACATGAGCTACTTTATTTTGGATGTAATTCCCATCTTCTTCATCAATGTCTCATCTTACAAAAAATTACCGTTTTCTCAATATCAATAAAAATATGGAAAATGAACTATTTAAATCATTATGGCTAGAAATGGACCATAAAAGAAAGTACACAATCAAGAAAGTTTATACATATCCCAATAGGTTAGCACAAGAGATTAAGTGTTATGAATTACAAGTTGGAGGTCACTCGGTCAAGTCCCCATGCTAGTTGTCTCTATGGATATCATAATACCTCACTCAATGTCCTTGTTGGATTAAGTTGATAAAACTATAACTAGCCAATTTATTTCAAATACAATCCTCAAAATTGTTGGGTTGTGTTATATTCTTTCCACGACTAGCCCACACATGCGGGGGGGTAGCACCCCTGTACATTGTGTGGGGCATTGTTGAGGGGTCACATGCAGGTGTTATCCCCCCTGCACAAGATCCGGGGCAGTGCCCCGTTTCACACATGGTTTTGGGTGCGATGCTTTTTGGTCCATGGTATTTTGTAGATCCATTCAAGGGAACTACTATTATGTTCTAATACATGGTTAATAAATTTGGGTATATGGATGCTTCGGCATGTATATATATGTATTGTAACATTCAAAGGAACATAATGAAAAATCAATCTGATAGTCCCAGTTTTGGGATCTAGGGGAAAATATCTATGTATATTTGTTTTATGTGTTATGATCTCACCATTGTTTATTTTTTGTTTTTATAATTCATATGTAGGTAATTTTTGTACAGGGTTAAAACCTATGTTTGGTATCATAGTTGTTTTGGCTTCAAGGGGACACCTTTGCTGCTGAGGGGTTTTTCTCGGGCCTATGGTAGACCCTGTTCAGTGGGAGATCTGCGGGATCGATTCCTGTGGTGAAAGAAGATGGTGAGCAGTGGAAAGATAGAGATCGAGAAATTTAATGGTCAAAGTTTTGAGTTGTGGAAACTCAATATGGAGGATCTCTTGGTGGATAAATATCAGTGGATCACGGTAGATCCAACTACTAAACCAACAATAGTGTTCAATGAAGAATGGAAGTTAGATCGCAAGGCAAAAAGCACAATATGATTGTGTGTCTCATATTCAATATTTTTTAATATATCAGTGGAAGCTACGATGAAGGCTTTGTGGGAAAAGTTAGGGACTTTGTACCAATCTAAGTCTTTGGTGAATAAACTATTCCTATGGAAAAAGCTGTATAACCTGAGGATGAAAGATGGAGACTCAGTGACAGAGCATCTGAACGCATTTAATACCATGGTATGCCAATTATTATCTATTGATATTAAAATTTCAGATGAAGATAAGTGCATCGGTTTGTTCTGTTCTCTACCAGATTCGTGGGATCGTCTGGTTGTTGCAATAGGTATCAATGCAACTGCCTTGCAGTTTGATGAAAAGCCTCATCCCTGCTAACGGAGGAGATGAGACAGAAAAATATGGAGAGATAGAATGGTGATGCCTTGTATGTATGAGGATGGTCCCAAAATATAAACAAAAATAAGTCCTCGAGTGGGAGATCTAAATCTAGAGGGAGATCTAAATCTCTAGGAAAACTAGTAGAGGTGTGCTGGAAATGTGGAAATAAAGGGCACTACAAAAGGTACTGTAAATCTAAAGCTCCTAAGAAAGGAAAGGGATCTAATGATGCTCCTTCTGCAGAGGCGAAAACCACCTCAAATGAAGGTGGGGATGTGTACTTGTCTTCTTCTTCAAGTACTCGTATATCATGAGGCATGGTTGATTGACTCAAGTGCATCCTTTCACTTCACTCCCCATAGAGAGTGGTTCTGCGAGTATGAGAAATATGACAGTGGTAATATCTTCTTAGGGGATGACAAGAAGGCTAGAATCATTGCTCATGAGAAAATCAAGTTCAAGTTGTAAGGTGGAAGGATTAGAACACTTCTAGGTGTTCTGCATATTCCTGCATTAGCCAAAAATTTGATTTCTGTAAGCAAGCTGGACGATGCAAGTGTATTTTTTTTTTTTGAGAAAGATACCTGCAATATGGTTCGGGGAGCACTGTTATTGATTGGGGAGTTCGTATTAGAACTCTGTACAAGCTGCAAGGTAGCATTGTTATTGATGGGTGCAACAATTCTGTGGTTCCTGAAAGTAGAGCAGAAAATCTAGTGGTCTCTAGAGAAAAGGCCATGCTATGGCATCAAAGGCTTGGATGTATTGGAGAGAAGAGCCTTCGGATACTTCATGGTAAAGGTATGGTAGAAGGTACGTCTAATATCTCTATGGATTTTGATTTATGTGAAAATTGTGTATATGGAAAGCAGAATTGGGTGAGTTTCCCCTCTAGTGGTAAGAGGGTGAAACAGATATTAGATCTTGTGTACAGTGATGTGTTTGGACCTGTGTGTTCCATCACTGGGTAAGTATGTGTACTATGTATCCTTTATAGGTGACTTATCAAGGAATACATGGATATATTTCCTCAAGAAGAAATCTGAAGTCTTTGATATGTTTAAAGAATTTAAGGCTCTGGTGGAAAACCAAACAAAGAAGAAGATAAAGGTGCTAAGGACAAATAATGGTGGAGACTTTTGCAAGAAGGAATTTGAAGAGTTCTGTAAGAAGTGTGGTATAGCATGACAGAAGACTACTCCATACACACCTGAGCAAAATGGATTTGCAGAAAGAATGAACAAGACATTGATGGAAAGGGTAAGAAGCATGCTCAGTGGTGTCAGGTTAGGACAGGAATTCTGGGCAAAGGCAGTGGAGACTGCATGTTACCTGGTCAATAGATCACATTCATCATCGTTGGAGGATAAGACTCCAAAAGAGGTATGGACTGGTAAGAAGCCTTCCCTTTCACATCTGAGGGTATTTGGATGTCATGCATATGTACATGTTCCAAAGGAGAAACGAATAAAGTTGGATAATAAATCTGAAAAGTGCATCTTTATTGGGTATAAGGATGTCTTAAAAGGTTATAAGCTTTAAAAATTAGTAACAAGGAAGGTTGTGTACAGCCGAGATGTGGTGTTTAGAGAGGTGAAATATGTTATTAAACATGAATTCTTACCAAAGGAACTTGAGAAGATAGAGTTTGAGCTAAAGGAGGAAGAATCAGACTCTACAGCAGAAGAGGAATCAGAAGATGAAGAGCCACAAACTCCGATTGTGAGAAGATTAGTTCGAGAAAGAAGGTAGCCAGAGAGGCATAGTCCATGTGCTTTCTGTTCAAATTTTTATTTTTCTATTACTGATGATGATCCCAGAACTATGAAGGAAACAATAGATTCAAAGGATGGAAAACTCTAGAAAGAGGCCATGGTTGATGAAATGACATCTTTGCACAAAAATGAGGCTTGGGATCTAGTGGAGTTGTCAGCTGGAAGGAAACCCATTGGCAGCAAATGGGTGTTCAAGAAGAAGATGAATGCAGCAGGAAAGGTGGAGAAATACAAAGCCTGGTTGGTAGCAAATGGTTATTCCCAGGTGTCAGGAATTGATTTTGGTAATATTTTTTCTCCTATTGCCAAGGTAGCTTCTATTATATTACTTTCATCTGTTGCTGCTTTTTTTGATTTTGAGGTAAAATAGATGGATGTGAAGACAACATTTCTTCACGGGGATCTAGAAGAAGAGATCTACATGAAGCAACCTAAAGGCTTTGTGGTGAAGGGTAAGAAATAATTGGTATGCAAGTTAAAAAAGTCTTTGTATGGGTTAAAACAGTCATCAAGGATGTGGTATCAGAAATTTGATACATTTATACAGGGACTTGGCTTCACCGGAAGCAAAGCAGATCATTGTGAGTATTTTAAATTAATTGGTGACTGTGTTATTTATCTAGTCTTGTATGTGGATGATATGTTGCTGGTTGGAAATGACAAAGAAAATATCCATGATTTGAAGACCAAATTGTCCTCCAAATTCGACATGAAAGATCTTGGTGCTGTAAACTATATTTTGGGCATGGAAATTAAATGAGATCCGGCAAAGAGGAAGCTCTGGTTAAACCATAGAAAGTATGTCAAGACAATACTGCAAAGGTTTAATATGCATGATAGTAAAACGGTGAAGGTTCCTATTCCTATAGGTGTAAAGTTATTTGTTGAACAGTGTCCCAAGACACAAGAAGAGGAAGAGGACATGTCCTACGTTCCATATTCAAGTGCAATTGGCAGCCTGATGTATGCGATGGTTCGTACTAGACTAGACATTACACATGCAGTGGGAGCATTGAGAAGGTTTATGTCAAAACTAGGGAAGGAGCATTGGACAGTAGTGAAGCGGGTTTTCAAGGATTTGCGTGGCACTAGTGATTATGGCTTGTGCTAACAAGGAAGACCAGGATTGGACAAAGTTTTGGACATATGTGGCTTTGTTGATGTAGACTGGGCTAGAGATCTGGATCTGAGAAGATCTACAAGTGGATATGTGTTTAACCTATTGGGAGGTGTAGTCAATTGGTTGAGTAAGAGACAATTTGTAGTGGCACTTTCAACTATAGAGGTAGAATACATGGTAGACACTCATGCAAGCAAGGAAGCAGTTTGGTTGTAGAGATTGTGTTGAAGTATGGGGTTAGTACAATGAGCTATAAGGATAGACTATGACATCCAAAGTGCAGTTTTCTTAGCAAAGAACCCTGCTTATCATTCAAAGGCAAAGCACATTGATGTTTAGTATCACTTTGTGAGGGATATGGTAGAAGACAAAAGGTGTTGTTGGTAAAGGTGGACACTTTGAAGAATACTGCAGATGCATTGACCAAGTCTATGACCACTGAGAAGTTCTCTAGGTGTAGAGAAACAATGGGTGTTGCAAGGTTGGATCAATGACTAAGCTCTTCTGTGGCCCCCTGTGGAAATAAAACAACAAGTGGGAGAATGTTGGGTTGTGTTATATTCTTTCCATGACTAACCCATGCGCGGGGGGGGTAGCCCACCCTATATGTTGCCTCGGGCGCTGTCGGGGGGTCACAGGGGGGTATGCAAGGGGGTGGTAGCCCCGCTGCATGGGTGCCCCCAAGAAATGTTTTTTGGACCCTATATTAGGTGGGAAAACCTACTTATGGTTTTGTGCATGGATTTCGCACATGGTTTTGGGTGCGATGGTTTTCGGTCCATGGTATTTTATGGATCTGGTCAAGGGAACTATGATTATGTTCTAATCCAGGTTTAATGGATTGGGGTTTATGGATGCTTCGGCATGTATATATATGTATTGTAACATTGAAATGAACATAATGAAAAATCAATCTGGTAGTCTCAGTTTTGGGATCCAGGGGAAAACCTCCGTGTATATTTGTTTTATGTGTTATGCTCTCGCCATTGTTTATTTTCTATTTTTAGAATTCATATGCAGGAAATTTTTGTACGAGGTTAAAACCTACAAAATTGAGGGGAAGATATCAAAGGGTTTTCTCAAGATGTGTATTTCATTAGTGTGTGTGTGTGTGTGTGGACGAACACGCATGCATGCATGTGTGTGTGTGTGTCGACGCACACGTATGCATGCATGTGTGTGTGTGGACTACATGCATGCACGCATGTGTGTGTGTGGACGCACATGCATGCATGCATGTGTGTGTGTGTGTGGACTCACACGCATGCATGCATGTGTGTGTGTGTGGACGTACATGCATGCACGCATGTGTGTGTTTGTGGATGCACACGCATGCATGCATGTGTGTGTGTTTGGATGCACACAAATTCATACATGTGTGTGTGAGAGATAGAGATCAATGATCAACATCATTAGAAAAGAATATTCATCCTTAGAAATATATTCATAGTAAACTTGAAGTAGCCACATATATCTCATTATTCTATGTAAGTGAACATTAACAAAAGTAATGAACAAGGGTGATAAAATCATCATCTAACGTATATCCTAAAGTGCATAAGGACTAGCAAAATAACCATAAACAATATTCGCAAAATTATTGCCATTATTGAGGGCGTTATAGCTAGGTTGTGTCGATCTATCCATAATAAACAACCTCATTATTTAAGAATGCTTTTTATAGTTTTAAATAATTATAAGAATATTTCTTCTTAATGAAAATTATACTTATTTTATTATTATTATTATTTATCATTAATAGCATATTAATTTAAGATTCAATTTGTAGTCTTGAAAATATTTTAACAATATATCCCATGCATGCATATATCTATTCATGATCCAAAACTTCTTTTTTAACCATAGTGAATTGTTAAGATGTTGGGGTAATCTGGGCTAAGCCAAGTATCAAACCTTTTGCCTACCACTATAACTCCAAGAGTATATCCAACAACCCACAAACCAAATATACCAATAAGTTATGGCTTAAGAAGAATCGAGATGTCATGATCCAAAAGAAATTCAGAAAAGATGTTTTTGTAGTTTTAAGAAAGGCACCCCCTTCCCACTATTAATATTCTTTGTTATATTTAAAATTGATCACAAATCAAAATATATTGAATATAAGTGTTACAAGATTTAATAAATGTAATTTTGAGTATGTACTTAAATATCTCTAAATGTGTTGACTTATTTTTGGATGATTGCAAAGTCACTAAGCTAGTGGTTTATCTAGTAAAAAGAAGTTGAATATTAATTACATTGGACCCACTTGTATTTTTGTCAATATTATTGAAATTTTTAATGGAAACATTGAATCCTCTCATGAGTGAGATGGTGAAGAAACATTATCAAAAGTTTTACGTCCTTTATGGAGTGGGGTATGTGACAAAAGGTAAGCACATTGAGTGTCAACTACCATATATTGAGAATAGTTATAGAAACACTACAAAGTGCTATGATTTCCAAAATGGGAAACATATCAATAATTTAAAACTAATGATCCTACATTCTATAATTAATATTGGTGATAAATTTAGTTTGATTTACACATCCATAAAATAATGTTGTATTCATTTCAAAATAATTCAAGATATTACATAGATATTTAAGGGAAAGAGCTTACAAATCATTGGTTCTTGTTATAAATGTGGATGAGCACCATGATATTAAAGGAGATAGGTTAGGACCTTTTTTCCTCATTATGCTAATGGAAGAACTAATATGGTGGGACAACAATTTCTCATTCTTGGTTCCATTTAGAAGTATAGTTCTTTGGCCAATGTAAAAGCAGTGGATTATAAAACAAGTTTAAAGGAATAGAACAATTATGAGTTTTGGCCTCAATAAAAAACAATAATCGTGAGCTTATTAAGTTCTTGGGAGTGAAAGTGATAAAAACTCCTTACAATCACTTCAAACACCCAAAGTTATGTGATGTTGTTGAAGACCACTACGTTGGATCTCTATGTCACAAATTTGATGATGAATTTTATCAAAAGTATAATATTGTTGAAGGAAATTTCTCATAGTGTGACCATTAAATCCACGTTGTTTGATATGGTTAGGTAAGAGAGATGCCAATATTTATTGAAATTCGAATACTAATGTTGAGGCACACAATGTTGAGTTTCAATTGTGGAAGCCCATTAAAATAGTGATGGAACACAATGATTTTTACAAAATTTATTTAAATAAAATTCAATAATGTGTTGTTGCAAGAAAATAAATTACACTAATTGGTGTGAATAGCATCATATGCAACTAGTCACCAAAGACAAGATGGAGATGACAAACAATAAAGTTGAAGTGATTCACATCAAATGAGGCATAGTAATAACAAGTGGAATAGATTAATATATTGAGAGTGATATTGATAAATGAGCTTTAATTTGAGTCAATGACTTTTATTACTGTTCCTTTTAATGGTGTGTATCATGTGAATATCCATAAATTAATAATTTATGTTATTTATTATACATTTCTTAAGCTAGATGTCAAAAGTTTTCTTTTTCTTAGTCTGGCATAGGGCGCTTTGTGATTATTTTTACTTTAATATATGGGATATGTGATTATTTATACCTTAATCTAGTTATGTTGTTTATGTGGTTTGTGAAAACAGTTATGTTGTTTGTGAAAACGGTGATATATTGTTTGTCTTCATTTTTGGATGTATGGATCTTTATTGTACATTATTCAGAATATTTATAAAAAAAGTAAAACTCTTTAATGCAACATCATTGGTTGTTTTTATTTTTTTCTTTTTAATCTTAACATATTTAGAAATGTATGTCATAGTGATGTGCATTCACATATATAAATAAAATGTTCGACATCAATATTAAAATTAGATACTACACTTTCAAAATCGAAATCGATATTTTCAACACAGAATTCACTCTCTTTATCACATTGGAAATATGATTTTGACACTTCATATCAAATTGGAATTCACACTTTTGATCACATTGGAAATATGATTTTGATACCTCATCAAATTGGGATTCATACTTTTGATCACATTGGAAATATGATTTTGACACATGAAATCGTATATGTTCATACTTTTAGATCCAATTAAAATAAGATATCAAAATTTTAGGAATATGATATTGGCAATTTCGTATCTTATATTATACCAAATCTAAATATGTAAAAAATCATTGAGGAAATAAGCAAATACAATAGCTCTTTGTTGGATCTAAAGATTGCAAAAGATTTAGCATAGTTGATTTGCAAATAGTTTTTGTGAAGCTTTTTTAAGAAAGATAAATAAAAGTTAAAAAGAAAAAAAGAAAAAAAACAATAATTATGTTTCTCATTCATCAATGTTAAATTTTAATTTTAATTCGAAAATATTTTTTAATATTCTTCTAACATAAATATAATTTTTTATACGCCTAAAGGAAAAAACTTATTATTTTTTATACTACTAAAAGAAAACATATTCTTTATTACTAAAAGAAAAAACATATTTTTATAACTAAGAGAAAAAAACATATTTTTATGCATTAATATTTTTACACATATTAAATATTTAATAAACTATATTTGGAGAAAAAAAATTATTAAATAAAATATAAAATTGATATAACCATTATTTATTATAGATATTTAATATTTTAAATTTAAATTCCTTTCTCTAAACACCCCTACCCCACCTCTAACTAACTCATAATATATAATCACTGAAAGTAACACTTCTTTCGCATCATGTTTATATATTATCCACTTTATAAAAAGGCATGCCATTGAAATATTCATGAAAGTAAATAAAACCTTGGCTTTATATGTGAGGGAATAGAGAATATCATTTATCTACTTTGGTCCCATCATGCCCTCTTTCAAATTCTTGGGTTCACTCAATCACGTGATTGTAAAGACTACACCGTAATTAGAGGAGGTCGGCCTGCTTTCATATTACTTGATCCGTGCAATAAATAAATTGATGAGACATTTAATAGTGTTTCATGTTTTCAAGAATGGAAATGATGAAAACCAGACTTAATTGGTTTTCTTAAATAGAGGATTTACATGGTAATCAATGGAATGGCCATCTTTTCAACTTTGTAGGTGGACCTTAAATACTTACCACTAAATAAACTTTTTGAAATATTTGCATCCTTAAGTTGCGGAACTTTGCTATGACTTTGAACCACAAAATCAAATACTGACATTAAAAAAATATAATTACGAAAATTTTATTGAATATTTTTACCAAAACTTAGTAAGGCAAATTTCATTTAATAAAAGCTATCAATTTAGAATTTTTAAAATAAAAAACTATGTATTCATCGTATAATTTGTGTATTATATAAATAATAATATACTAATTTTAATTAATGTTAATATTTTAATATTTTTTAATAAATATAGTTAATTAATGTAAATTAAAGATAATTTTTATTATATTAATAAAAATAAATTTAATAACTCACAAGGCATCAAATAGATGGTGATGGGGTGTAATTGTTAAGTCACTCATGATGTGAAGGTTACTAGTTTGAAACTCACTAGGTAAAAATCGGGTTATGTTAAGGGCTTGTGTAGCTCATGCTTGGTGTGAACCCATGTCTGGTGCAATCCCAAGTAATTTTGACAACTTAAACCCCTCGATTGTAGTTTCTCAAGTCAAACATGATATATCTCTAAGAGATAAAGAACTCAAAACTTGACAAATAAAAAATAAAAAATAAATCTAACATTATTACTAAATAATTAAATATTTAATATATGCAATTTTTTTATATTTATTATATAAATTATAAAAATTAAAAATTATGAAATTTATTTCATATAATTTATTTTTCAAAATTACTACTTATTCATTTTATTGAAATTATTATTTTCATAATAAAATGAGGTGTTAATGAATAAAAACATAACCACTTCCATGTGCCACAACCACTTCACCATGTATTAAAGACATGGTTCACAGTGATGGGATGTGAGGCCTACTAATAAACCTTTCTCCAAGGATGTGATGTGAGAGAAGGGGGTATGAACCCCTTTTACCAAATGCTAATATGATGGTTATGTATGGAGGTTTAGTTTATGTATGGAGGTTTAGTGAGAGGACCTCCCAAATGGTGGACTATTATAATTTTACTATAACTCCTTGTTGTAATGGTATTTTGGAAAGGAGAATAGAAAATTAGATTAATATGATGATTATACTAATTGGGATTAATTGATGTTCTTTTATATTGTGATTAAGGAGTAACTTTAATTTGCTTGAGTTCCCTAGTGAATTTTGGATGATATAAGTGTGGAACTAGGCTCTTGATAACTCCCAGGAGCAACTCCAATTTGGTTCTAGGTACTTCATGTTTCTTTTTTTGGTGATCATTACTATGGTTTTAGAGTGTGCTTTTTGGTTGGTCTTATGTTGGATGCTTGTTTCTCATTTAGTTAGATGTTTTATTATCCTACTTTAAGTTGAGTATTTTGTTGGTATTTTTTGGGATAAGGTAGAAACCCATTTCTAGCTGACCTCCTAACCCCTATTTCAACATATTCTACTCGATTTCATTGTTAAAGTGGGTCTCAATATTTTTCTAGAGGTTTCTGTTAGGATTATTGTCAATGCAAGATAAGAGGGGCATGAGCTTAAGAACTTGATGCTACCAAGTATTGACAATAATGCTAATGGAAACCTCTAGAAAAGGAGATTGAGGAGAGTCATTAAGAGCAAAAGACAACGCCTAACTAGCACTCAAGTCTTAAAGGAAATTAAGGGGTGGGTGAAATATTTGGTGCATTCCCAACCTAAGAGAATTTTTTTCTAAATTGTAGAGATTTACTAGTTGGTCAAAACCCTAATTACATAAGCTATGGGAAATAAGGAGGAAGGGAAAGGTATCCTTCATACCATTAAGATACTTAAAGGAAAATTTGAGATTGTATGCAAAGCTATTTTTGAAATTGGGATATTAATTACAAAGGGTGTATAAAAAGTATAAAACAAAAAGAATGAGGAGGGATCTTATGGATCACTTAGTATCCTAGTCAACCCCATGGTGTTGGATTAAGATCCTCAACCCTCTGTCACTACACAAGAAGAGAAAAATGAGGATAATGTGTTCTACAAGATGGTTGTGGAGGAAAATTCTTAATCTCCTATTGCTTGATATTTGCACTATAATAAACATTTACAAAATACTAACTCTAGTGCTTTTTTCTTTATAAATCACTAATTATATAGAAATTTTGATTATATTAAATCAATAGGGAGATTATTTTTTATTGAGTAAAACTTTCATAAAAACTAATCTTTTTTTTCCCTTTGGAAAAGTCGTAATTTTCATTAAGCAAAAGAAAATTACATTTTGTAGATGCAAAAGCATATATTGTACGTGAGGCATAAAGCCCATCAAGTTTGAGTAGTAAAAAAAGAGGTGTACTCACACAGGGGGAACTATTCTATTATTGAGATTGCAAGATAAGATAAAAAACTTACTCTACACAGAGAGTATCAAACTACCATATATGAATCTATTATCATTGTGCATATAAAATTATATAAACAAAAAGTATTTTCAAGCTCCTGCTGAGCTAGTTAATGTGATATGTCTATAAATGGTCTATGATAGTGTTGATGGAAGGTTCTGTCATTCTGCTCCACTCTCCTCCATGTCCCTATATGCCTGTGCACTGCTTCCTTGGATAGTAGATCGACAATTGTGCTTCGCTCCCTGTATATGTGATGACAAACAAAAGTGTCAAATAAGTTGATGAGTTTGTGGACTTCTTCCATGATATGCCTCAGAGAATATGCATTACAATTTGTAGTTTTATTTATCCAATTGCATATAGTTTTTGAATCTCCAAATAGTTGTAAGTTTCTGCATTGTTTTTCCAGTGCAAATTGTATGGTATATTTGGCTATGATGAGCTCAGCAAAATTGTTAGTGCCTTTGCCCAGTCCCATTTGAATTTTGAAAAAATGAGATTCTGATAGGTGTAGTATAGCACCTCCCCCACATCCAATGTCTTGTGCTGAACCATCGAAATATGCCCATGGATGTGTATGATTTATGTTTTCAGGTATGATGTGCCTAGGAGTGGAACTAGATTCATCCTCAGGAATAAGATGGTAATCGGTTAGGATGTGGGTTGTGATAGTCGACCAGTAGTGGGGAGAGTTATGAAAATATATCTATTTCAGGCAATCCAAATGGCCCAGCAAGTAAGTATGGGGATATTTCTGGCTTTCGTCGAGGGGGCAGTAGGCCACCATGCTTCCCACGCCTCACAAACTGACATGCCCTGCCATTGTGGAAGCGAGGGTAGATGAGAGAGTATAGAGATCCAAAGCTCTTTTATGGTCGGGCACAAAAGAAAAAGATGATCCACATTTTTGTTGTCAAATTTGCATAGATTGCACCAGAAGGGTCCATGAAAGGATCTTTTTCTTGAATTTTCTCTTGTGGGGATCTTGTGCCTCAGAATGGTCCAAATGAGGATCCTCGATCTGGGTGGTGCTTTTAATTTCCATATGCTTCTCCACCATGTTTTGCACATTGGAGGTTTTTTGAGTGCATTAGAACTATATAACCTGCTTTTGGTGAGTATTTTTCGTGCTTTGTTGGTGCCCAAATTAACTCATCCTCCCCTTCATGTATTCTAATGTGAGATTTAGTAAAGGCCTCCATGTATTCTTTCCAATGTTGCTGCCATAGCTGAGGGGTCTGCAGTACCCTCCCAGTTTTCTAGGCTTGTTGTATATATGTTGAGCGATCACTGTCTGCTTTGTGGCTAAGACGAGTGATCCCTCTGACAATGAGGTGGATTCTATGCTCATTAGGGAGCCTGTGAGTGTTTCCACATCTGATCCAGGGATCTAACCCAATTCTGACCGTTGCTCCTGAACTGTACTCTCCATGTGAGACCATCCCTAATGAGAGGCATTGCTTGCAGAACCTCTTTCCATATGTTTGATTTGCCAACATAATTCCATTGGGATTGTCATAGCCATTCCATGATGTTTAGAGGAGATATGTATTTAAAGATGGCCACTATTGTCCATAAGTTGTGTGATGTGATTAGTTTCCACCCTAGTTTGGTTGCCAAGGCTGTGGAGAAAGTGCCTAGGTTTTTAGTTCCCCAACCTCCCCATTTCTTTGGGAGAGCTAGGGATTCCCAGTTGGTCCAAGAAAAAATCTTTCCCGGCTGCTTCCCTTTCCACAAGAATCTGCAACATATGTTTTTGATTCTTGTAAGGATTCCCCTTGGTATCCAGGCTAATGACATCTAGTATACTGTAGTTGCTTCTAGAACTGCTTTGATGAGGATCAGTCTTCCTGCTCTCGATAAATATTTGTGGTACCAAATGTTAAGCCATTTTTCCATCTTGGTATGAGCCAAATCCAATCTATGTTCTTATATCCAAGGGGCTTTAATTTGTAGCCCAAGTATTTGAGACCCTCCTCTAGATGCAATAGGGTGTAGGGGAATCTTCGCAAGGCATAATGTATCTCGTATGGGGAGCACCCTATAGCCATTATGGTTGACTTTGCATTGTTCACCATCATGCCTGTGGCCAATAGGAAGATAGAGAAAGTGTTTAGTAGAGAATTCAAATCACCAATACTCCCATTAAGGAAGAGCAGAACATCATCTACAAAGAGTAAGTGCGTCAATGTGCATCCATCTGTGATCTGGATACCTCGTAGTCTTCCCTGACGTTGTTCCTCATTTATTATTCAGCTGAGACCTTCCATGATGAGTAAGAAAAGTAACGGGAATAGTGAGCATCCCTGCCTGAGACCTCTCTCTAAGTGAAAGAAGGGTGTTTCCATCCCATTTATAAGAACACTAAATGATACATTAGTAATACAACACATAATCCACCTTATGAACTTGTATGGAAATCCTAAGTGAGTTAAGATCATTTTAATATATAGCTAATTTACTCTATCAAAGGCTTTCGAGAGATCTACTTTTAGGACCATACCTTTAAGTTTTTGTGTCTGAATAGAGTGCAGGATTTCTTGTGTAGTTCTGATAGCCTCATGGATTTTTTGTTTTGTAAGAAGGTGACTTGTTCAGCTAAGATGTGGTTGGATAGGATTCGCCGGAGACAGTTGGCTATGATCTTGGAAATGATTTTGTAAATACAGTTACATAAGGAAATGCGTTGAAAGTCATTGAAGGAGGTGGGATTGTCAGATTTGGGGATGAGAGCGATGAAGGTTGAGTTGTAGGCCTCATACATTCTTCCGCTGGATCTACACTCTTTAATAACTTTTAGGAGGTCCCCTCCAAGTATTTCAAAAAAAGCCAAGTAGAATTCCACATTCCATCCATCCAGACCTGGGCTTTTGTCTTGTTTGAACCATTTTAGGGTGGCTTCCAGTTCTCCCAAGGTGACTTCCTTTGTCAGTTCCAAAGCATCCTCCTGGTCAATGAACCTTGGAAATAACTGAGTTGTTCTCATGATTTCAGCTAGAGTAGCATTTGGAGGGGCCTTATAGATGTTCCTAAAATGAGTTGTAGCCAGGGCTGCCAATCTGGGGAAGGTATTCACTGTTTCACCCTGTTCATCTGCTAGCTGCCAAATTGTATTTATTGATTTGCACCCATTCGCAAATTTTTGGTAGAACTTGGTATTATCATCCCCTTCCATAAGCCAAATGGCTATGCTTCTTAGTCGCCAACTTTCCTCCCTATCCTTGAGTATCTAACTCCTCTTAGCCAGAAGGGATGTTATATGGTCTTTATGATCTGGGGAAGAGTAAATCCCTTCATGATCATTCTCAAAAGCCTCTATTTCTTCTTCGATAGTCTTTAGGATAAGCTCTTCCAGGGTTCTCTTTTTGTGTGCCCATATTTTGGAGAGATTTTTTAGTTCTCTCAAATTTTGTGCAAAACCTTCTAAGAAGTTCCTTCCTCCCACTGGGGGCGAGTATTCCAGAATTCGGTGACTAGTCTGATATAGTCTGTGTCTCTTACCCATGCAGATTTGAATTTGAAGGGGGCTTTTGGTTTGTACATACCTCCCCTTATTTCCAGTTAGATCAGCCTATGATCTGATATGCCCCCTGAACCAACCCACTGTCTAAATCCTTGACCCATGTTCAACATGTGCTCCTTGATGAGGAATCAATCTAGTCTCCTAGATAGGTTGTCCTCACCTGATCTATTATTTCTCCATGTAGGTTGGCTTTTGGAGGAGGGGATATCAATAAGGTTATGTTCCTCCAATCTGGTCTCAAAAAATTCTGAGAGGTTGTCTCTTTGTGCATTATGCCCCCATGATTTCGTGAATCCAATGGAAAATTTTAGATCCCCCCCACAAGATGAGCTTATCCTGTTGTAGAATGTGTGATTTTAGCAACCTATTCTAGTATTCTTCCCTATTGTGACAGGGACCATAGATATTAATAATCCTAAGCTCTATATCGAGTTTTGATGAGCATATGTCTGCTCCAATGTGTCCAGAGCTTCCCCATATGTTACAGATTCTGATGGAACGGGTGTTAACTCCCAGAGCCAAACCCCCTGATTGACCAATTACATCAAGAGAGTGAAAAGTCTACCCTTGTAGCCATGATTCAAGAAGATGAGAGATAACACTAGCCTGTCCTAGGTTTACTTGTAAGAAGAGGATATCAATGGATTCATATTTTAGCAGTCTTCTCATGGCTAGTTTTTTGTCAAGCCTAGCCAACCCTCGACAGTTGAAAGATAGCAGCTTCATGGAGGGGGGTGCACCAGGGTATTCATTGCTCTAAGTACCTAGTCGATGGAATGTTGTCTTCCAGCAGCAATCTCTTCCCCGGCTTGTAGAATGGCTTTGGATAAGGAGGAGGGTCTGCCTCGAGCTTGCTTCAGAGGTGGGGGAGAGGAAATTAGGCCTATACCTAGGGTATCAAGAGCCTGTGATCAAATATGAAAATGAAGGGGGTATCTGGTGGATGGAGGGATAGGTGGAGGGGTAGATGCAGGGATGGAGGAGATGGCTTGGGGGTCCTCGGGAAAAGATGGCGAGGTGCAGGATATGGTGGGAGAGGAGGGTTTAAGGGGACATGCCAGAGTTCTAGGTGGGCTATTGTTGAGATTAGAGAGTTGAATATTATTTGATGCAATGCAAACTGTTGAAGTAGTAGAATAAACAGGGGAGGAGGATGAATCCAACATACCTGTGGAGAATGCAGCCTCGACAACTGCCTTTGCTCTGGTCAGAGGTGGAGAGGGTGGTTCAAAGGGTGCTTTCCCACCCTTCTTCCTGACCTCCTTTGAGGGTGCCTTCTCTGCATCCGTCTGTGCCAAGTTTACTGCTTCTTCAGCTGAGGGGGGGCTACCCTGTGATTGTGAGCTTTTATGCGGAATTACCTTCACCTTTTCTCCATCTCTCGCCTTCCTATTCAAAGGTAGTCGTTGAAAAGATGTCCCACCTTGTGGCATCATCTGCAGTGAAACAGGACTCCTTCGTAATCCAGGGTTTGTTGCCAGGAGAATGTTCTCCATTGCAATGTGATATGCTCCTGGAGACCCCCCCTTGTGTCTAGATGAACCAAAACCCTGGCATAAGCCATCATGCTAGTGGCCAAGTAAGATCTATCATGCTTTAGGTATGTGCCAAGTGTGTTGCCGATGCGTCGAAAAATGTCCTCTGACTAGAATTGAAGGGGTAAGCCCGAAAGCCGAACCCAAATAGGCCCAACTCCTATCTGTTGTTTTTCCAGATCAAATAGAGGGTTCCGATGACAAAGGAGGACTGGAGCGTGTTAAAAGTGCCAAAAGGAGGACAGGACCCAATTTGTGTGCTAGACTCTGGCGAAGCATAGAGCAAACCAGCCCCTAAAAAAATTTTGTACAAAGGGAAGGTCGGCCAAGTGCTGCACCCATACCTCAGAGGTCCACAGCTTTAGTCGAGCTATTGTGTAACTTCTACCTCGAACCCTTCCCACCAGAACACAGTCCACCATATCCATGGTGTTGCCCCACTGGATATCTTCCCTAAGCCTGATCATGACGTCTTCACCTTTGGATTTGAAGCACTTGCGCTTCTTGCTTGGCCTAACAGCGTCTTCAGGGGAGTTCGGTTGATTCTTGCGTTGAGAAGGGTTTGAGGGAGGGTTTCAGTGCTGAGATGTTCAGCCATAGGGATAGGTTCCAAGAGTAAGGGGACTGCCGAGTAGCTACCTGATGGAGGTGTCGCAGATGATGTGGCTTGAGGGTTCCCTTGTACCGGATTCAGGTTTCCTGGGGGTAGTTTAGAGACCCATCAAACGGGGGGAGGGGGTTATGTGGAGATTCAACCATGGGATTAGGGTGAAGGCAGTCAGATGCGAAGTTAAAAGCGGAGGGTGACTGTGGCGGGGAGGATGGTACCGACCATACCGGAGGAAGCTTAGAGAAGGTCACGGTGGAGCTGGAGGGTCCTAAGATCGAGGGCAAGGCTGGTTGTTAGATTGCAACAGAAGGGGAGAAGGTCTTTCGCGACGAAGCGAGGAGTTGTATAGATGTTAACATCCTCCAATGGGTCCTCCGAGTAATCCACTAAGTCTAGCTCCATGCCTGTTCCAAGAAGTTCTCCACTAGCTGCCTCCAGGACTATTGTAACCGTCGCCGCAATGGAATGTCGGGAATAGGTAGGTATGCCTTAAACACGGCAGAAGACGGGGTTACAACGCCATTATGGTATGCCTAGCTGGGTTACGGGAACCACCGCGGTGTAGGTGACCGAAAGTACCACATGGCGACAGCAAGGATGTAAGCAGGTAGGGTGCAGGCATGGCGTTGTTAGGCTGCAGAACCTTAACCCTTTTCAGAGTGTCACTTCAGCTCCATCCTCCTCATTACATAGTAATGTTATGAATATTAGAAAGATGATTAAGTTAAAAAAAGAAAAGTTAAGAGCCTTCATAAAAACTACTATATAACTAATTTTTGTATATAATATGAAAAAATTGAAGATATTATTTATATTCTTTTATGATAGTTATATATATATTTTTTAAATGTACTCTTTTTAAAATATATCATAAGGAAATGGTCAAAATGCGTGATATTTGCGTATTTTATTAACGTATATCTAAAATCTAATAATATAAAAAGAAATTAAAAGGAAATGGTCAAAATGTGTGATACTTGCGTATCCTATTAACGTATATCTAAAATCTAATAATGTAAAAAGAAATTAATGTTTTTAATAATCTCCAATCCATTGAGTTTAATCAAAGGTTTTTTATAATCTCCCTTTTTCATCTTAAAGGATGATAAAGAATGGAAACCATCTGACGAATATGACGTTGGAGTTTGATGACTCATATTTAAAGTTAGTCAAGTCAACTAAACAGAGTTCGATCCTTTAAAGAATGGAAACCATCTGATGAATATGACGTTGGAGTTTGATGACTCATATTTAAAGTTAGTCAAGTGAATTAAACAGAGTTCGTAAACTAATTTTAATATTAAATATTTAATTTTTTAAATGTGTATTTATTTAAAATATATTATTTAAATTGTGATTATATAAAATTAAGAAAAATTATTTTATT
>APFE030412838.1:108971-126132 GCA_000404065.3 Pinus taeda
TATAAATTTATTATTTAAAAATCTTTTAATAACCCAAATAAACACATATAAATTTAATTATAGCTTTACACCGCACATTCTATAATTACTTTTACCAACTCCCTAAGATAATAACATATGATGAAAAACTCAATAGTGATTCCACTTGGTAGTATTTAAAGTCCCTAGGAAAAGCAAGTTGGGAGGCTGGTGGCGTCAAGCAAATTGGTACCATATATCACAACGTGATATAATTAGATTTCTCCCATCTACAAGGCAAGGCATTTTAATAGCAAGCATGTGAAGTACAGGGTATCATCCTGCACTGTGATTCCTGTGAGTAGACTTTCTATTTTAGAGATTCATCATTTCATGTATAAAAAATGTTCATCTTTAGCCAGAGCGGGGCCGACACATTTACCTAATATGTCTAAAGAAAACAACGTTTCACCTTCAATCCGACTTTTAAGCCCGATGCTGAATTCGGTATCCAATGCGATCCCACCATGGATTGTGTCACTTAACTCTCGTGTTTGTCAGACAAACTTCTATTTTCATCTCCTCTTGAAATTGCAGTCTGCCTTTGGACAGATCCAAAACTAGATTGCTTCTTCAATACCTGCATAATAGCCTTATTAATGGCGTTAAATGCTTCAGTGTTATGGCCCCTAAACCTGCCATTGTTGCTGGGCCTCTGATAAGCGTTGTTGGCAGAAAGTATTGAAATGATTTTGGGATAAGCAGCTCCCGTGCAGTTGCAGAATTGCTTGCAGCAGTTTGCAGGGCAGGAGCAAGAATGATCAGCAAGCTGCAAGGTTTACCATGGGATAATTTACACTATCAGACAAGCCCAGATGGGAGCTTCCTTAAGTCCAAAGGACGTCCAATATTTTTGCAGGGAGAGCTCGAATCCTTTGGACTGAAGGGAGCTCCCATCTGGGTTTACCATGTGCTTTCTTCATCTTCATCAGATCTTTCTCAGGCATCCTTCACTTTGTAAGATCTCTTTAATTTCCAAATAGTTTTTTTTTGGTCTTCTGCTTTGATCTGTGATTGCCATTATTTGAGTTTTTAAGCCTTGAAGTTTGTTATATCCTTCACCTGCATGCATGCCAGATGATATAATATTAGGACTGTTAGATTTAACACCAGGTACAACATTAAATGCATGCCAGGGTTTAACAAATCTGTGAAGGACCATAGGAGGTGTCATGGTTATTTTTGGATTTTGAGGCAGTGAGAGAGAATGTCTGGATCTACAAGGTTTTGTGCCCATGCATAGGAACGTATATTGATGCTTGCTTGCCCATGCATAGGACTGTGGTTTTCAGATTTTTCAATGGTGCTTGCAGCCCTGTCATCTACATGGTAATCCCTAGAGTTAGATTTCCAGAGGAATTTCAAAATCAGGTGGTTTTTCTCTTAGAAAAATGAAAAGATCCGGAAATTCTTTGGACTGCTGTTCCCGCTGGAAGCAGTGTGAGGTTTTTCTTCAAATGCTATAGATATAGCAGTCAAACAAGCTTTTGCAAATGGTAGAATATACCTACTTCTGAGACATGCAGACCTTTCCAAAAGAGATCAAGGATAGATTCATTTTATTCTGGAATTTATTTAACATTGAAAGATCTAGGATAGATTCACTTTATTTTGGGATTTCATAAAACGTATATGTCCAATAAAAAGAAGTGGGAGGGTAAATCTCAATCTTTCACAACTTCCTACCATATTGGAAAATATTAGAGTGTAAACCTTCACTCACAATGTTATTGGACATACTTCCTTTACTCATAGAGAAGTCGTTCAAAAAAATTAAGATCATAACTGCAGGCCTAAAGAAAATCAGTATGAAGTTCTGAAAAAAACATACATATATATGAACTTTAAATCCATGCATGAAGAAAAAATCAAAAGGCTGGTTATAAATTTCATTATTTTCATACATCTAAATACCATATCATTATTGCTTTTTCTAATGTCATTGATGATGTTTTTGTTTCTTTTCAATTAGGGTTTTATAGTGCTTGGTTGTTTCCTTCAATGCAAACTTGCATTCTGGGTTTCATATGATCTTATGCAAGGCACCTGCTACAAAACCTAACATTTCCTGGAAAACCTTGGAGACCCTTATGTTCACAGTTTTCAGACTCATTGGTCTCATAAATGAGATGCTCTTTCTATATTTGTATTGGGTCTTCTCTAATGATAATTCATAGTTGATTCTCTCGCCTAATAAAACCTCAAATAAATTCAAACAACAAACTGGTTGTATTGAGCATTCCAACACAGAATTGATTAATAGAAATAAAAAGCAAAGCTTACTGGTCTGGTTGTCACCAGGTTGATTTTCTTCACTTTCGTGTACAAAGAATTCATGGCCCTTCAAATATCATAATTTTTCCACTGTATAAGCGACACTTAACTAGATTGGAGTCATGCCATGTGACAGGTGATATATAGCAGAAACAGTGCCTGGTGGAATATTGAAAAAAATCAAGGTAGGTATACCGACGACCCATGTGCTATTTCGCTGCCATTGTCAGGTCATGACAAGTGTCTGAAACAAATATACAGAAGCCGTGGGTTACTCGTGAGACAGCCGGCATCAGTGTCATTTTGAACGCATCGCTTCGCTTTCTTATATTGGGTAGCTGTAAGGCCTTTTCCATAATTGAGCTTCCTTTTTCAGGTAGCATAGATCCATTAACGAAGTGCCTAATATTTGGGTAGGGTATTATCACATGGCGCGAAAAGAGCACAAAACACCTGCAAGAATGATGGGATTTTAAGAGCTCTCAGCATTCACGGTTAAACCATCCTGTTATATATATATATATATATAAAATATCGTTTTATCCATCAAATTCCAAAACATTTTTTACATCTGCAACTAAAATAAAAATAACTATGAAGTATTGATTCTAAATATTGCATGTGATTGTTATGTAATTACCTTTATGCAAAATGATGGTTGGATTGCATTTTTTATTTTATTTTATTATTTTTTGAATTAAGTTTTTATTACTTTCAATTTCAGTATACCTCATCAAAAGCATGACAGTTCATACATTGTTTACAGTATTTGGTCTCAATTTTCATCGAAGGAAGCTGTATATGTTAGTTTGAGTACTACTATGTACTTAATTACATAAAGAAAGAAGAGAAAGAGTTGTTAAAAGACATATTATGATATCAAGAGCTCGAAGAGGTGGGCACTTGGACGAGTTAGGTCCTAGGCTCTTGGACATGTAGGAGCAGGATGATAAGTTTTACAATGAAGGTGGATTTTTAGGTGAGCTAGTTAGGCATCTAAATTAGCCAAACAAGAATGTTGATATCACTATCAATTAATTTCATTCAAGGAAGAGATAATATCAATATGGTCCTTGTGCTTCTCTTTCAAGACCCTCCCTATAAGCGTTTTCATCTTCCAATGGAGGGTGATGGAGTTCAAGTGTTGGCTTCGCCTTCCCTGGTATGACCAGGATTAAGAACCCAATTGGCCACCTCTAGGATTTTGAAGTTGGACTAAGTTTGACAACCATTGGTGTTGAGGGCCTTGAGTTGGCAAATTTCTTCTCAAATTTTAGAGGGGTTAGCAAAATGAAAGATAGTTGCAACTTCCTGGGCATGGGCTTGGGCACACAACTTGACCTGGGGACCTCTACCACGAGCTCCTCACTGACTGCACATATGATGGCGAGGCATATTGCACCAAAAGAGGGAGAAACAATTAAGATAGTTATCCCACAAGCATCCAAGATTGAGAGGAATGAGACTGAGAAGACCAAAAAGAAAGAAAATCCAAGAGCAACTGGGGATTCTTGGTGGTCCAAGCCAGCAAGTAAAGGAGGACCAATAAATCAAAGACATGAATGAAAAATGCGAGACAAGATCACACACTAACTAGGAGACACTATGATGCAAGCTACAATTCACCCCCTTAGAATTTAAGACAAAGGCACCATACTTATACCAGAGAGACACATAGCTAGAGAAGAAAAAAACTAAGCGAGAAGAATAAGATGGTACCCTGATATATCCAACCAAGTTTGCATAAGCTAATGAATTCACTTGCACTAAGGGTGAGATGATGCCACCTGCAATTGTAGCCTCCAACTCTAGTAGAATCCATAGAGTCTGGTATTATGTACTGTGCACCTGGAACCAAATCTCTTTTCTAATATCCAACACCCCATGAGAGTAGTAGGTCCCTCTAGATGAAGAGGCCAAATTGGCTTGCATGCAAACATTCATTTCAAATCCATTGCTAGAGGCAAGCAACCTCGACTCAAGAAAATGTTGTGAATTATCCCGTGGCTCTACAATCTTCTTGTCACACAAAAACTTATCACTACCAAATAACCAAGATAGTCCCACCTGCGGTAGGGGATGAGCCCAATCATATCATAAAAGCTGAAGAGTAGGGCCTCTCCTCGCAGAACAATTGAATAGAGAAAGGATTGACATGGTAATTAATGATGTAGGAATAGTTCACATGTGTAATGCATGGGGTGGGTTAGCCACGCCCATCCCCACCTCAAAACCCAACACCTCGATCGAGGCTATGGTTGCATTGAATTATTTTAATACTATATTTCATAATTATTTAATTTTTGTTGTAATGAATAATTTTAATATCTAATTTTAAAAAGAGGTATTTTAATTTATGTACAATTGGAGATTATATAAATAAGTGTTAGGTTTTTTTAATGTAAGAAAAACAAGATAATATTTATGGCATTGCTCAAGCCTCTAAGTTTAATAGAGCTGAAGTACAATAAACTTTATCATCTAAGTTGTAGTTTTATGGAAACATTTAGCAATAAAGAGTTTAAGGCTAAGGGGATGCAAAATCTCATTATACTTATTTTTAAAAGTGGGGATTGAAACAATCCCTCTAATTGTAAGATTATTATGATTAGCCCCAAAGCCTCGAGGGTTAGCTCAATTGGTTGAGATCTCATTGCTCAAGCACCTCGCCATTGGGAGATCACAAGGTCAATTCTCCTCGACACCCCTGAGGTTAGGCTCTAATTAGTTTGCCCTGTGGGATGTGATCCCTTTGAGTGGATTTGTCCATATTTTCCTATATATATAGATATAGATAGATATAGATATAGAATGATTAGCCTCATTTTGATTAAGTTATATGAAATCACTTGGGATCATTGCATAGGAGTGTAGTGGAATGTGATCCCTTTAGGTGGATTTGCCTAGATTTTCCTAGAGAAAAAAAAATTATGACTAGCCCCATTTTGGTTAAGTTATATGGAATCACTTAGGGTCATTGCATAGGAGTGCACAATTAGAAATCAATTTCCTCTATTCTTTCAATGGCTTTAAAAAAGATTTTTACAGTGTACTCAAGATAAACCTTTGGGATATGTTAGAAGAGCTACGAGTTCCATTCAAATTGAGAGTTGTTACGGTAAGGTTGTATGTGACTTACCATTTTGGCATATAAATGTCACCTTGATTCTGAATGATATAGTCATCATCCTTATTCTTCTCTATGCCAATGATATTATTCTTATGGTAAGGAATCCTTATGATGAATACAAGCGGCTAATAATACTCAAGGATTTATTGACATAACAAAAGTTCTAATAATTAAATCCAAAAATATCACTTATGATACTTTGGTATATGACAACAATTTGGAGGAAGTTTCTTCATACAATATCTCAACATAGATATTCATCTCAACACCATTGAAACTATAACATTGAGAAAAGGATAAATGGAGGGTGGAAAACCTATTGTGGGATTGAAAATGATTGTAAATAGGTGGATTTTTGGATATGGGATGAGAAAAAACACCTCTTTGATGTTAAGTTTATTAGGCCCTATCATGTTCTCCTCATAGAAGCTAGACTTTCCCCCATTGAAAGCATATGCCTAATGTATAAAAAACAAATTAAACAATATGAAAAGCAAGAGGCTTTCCTAAATTACTTCAAACTCGACCAATAATCACCTAGGGAATAAAGGAATAGATCATTCTATAGAATAACAATAATATTAAAAATATTTTACATTTAAATTGAAGGAGAAACTGTAGTGCAATATAGAATTCTAGGATAAAGGAAAATTGAGATATGATAATGAGATGATCAACTATAATCTTGAATCTTCAAGATTAAAAGTATCTCTGTGTTTTGATAAATGTAAGGAAGAAAATCAACATTGCTAAAATGAAAACAAATTGTCATAAGATTCATAGTGAAACTTGGTAGTAGACAATGAAAGAATGTGTGATTTTTTTGGCACTAAAAGGGTTGAAGATGAAAAACAATTTTTTTTAAATGTCCTATATATATATATACAAATTAGATGTCAATTTCAATCTTTTTTAAGAATAAAAACCTTATTATTCTCCAACTCATCAAAGCTATGGTGATCTCCGCAGTGTTCTCTAAATGTTTTTAAAATATAGAATTATAATTTAAAAAAAAATTAAAATAATTTGAACAATTTTGTTTTTACAAGATATAATATCAACATTGTAAATGTACAAGTATAAATGTATTTATATATAAATATATTTATATATTACATATATAATTATCATATACATGCCCTGAGATGCTGAATACTCAGTAAGAAGTCATAGATGGTGAGTTCAAAGTCCCATGGATACAAAAAAATCTCGCCATATTATTAAGAGTTGGTTTAATCAAAGGTAGAGTGTAATACTAAGAGTTGATGTAATCCTAAGTGATTTTGGCTATTATATGTCAAACTTTTTTACTCAAAAACTATTTTCATAAATCCTAAACAAACGAGTAAACCAAAAAAAATATACAAATTACATTTATCCATATAAAAGGAAAATGCATTCACTTTTCTAATCATCTTGCTCCTGTGAAGCTAGACCAACCTAATAATAAAAAATAAAAAAATATGGACACTGAGAACTGTGGTTTAAGGGAAAAGATGAGACGTATGAAATTCAACGTATAAGCAATAAAGAAAACCTGGAGGAGCCGCTGAATTGGTTGGCTGAACAAGGAAAGAAATGCATTGATGTTGCGTGTTAGCATTTAAGGAGATATTATAGTTAAAGTGATAAAGCGGAATGGTTAGTTAATTCGGATCGGTAAAATGCCACATTAACACGCCAACTCAAAAGCTGGTTGAGAAACTTCTATCATTTTATAGAAATTATCAATTAACTTCGAACAGAAAGAATATTTCAGATTTTTTCCGAGTGAAAGGCATGGAAACTTTCCAAAACATGTTTTCTCTTTTATGTTTTTTGAATTTGTGATCCAGCTTATCCCTTTTTCATGTTGTTATCACTTTTATCTCTGAGATTATACGTGTATTTCATATTTATCAATATTCTAAAGTATTTCTAGGTATATAATTTTTTCTTATGGGTTACTGAGGCCAGGCTATATATTGCGATAGATGAGACAATGTTTTCATGAAAAGAATGAATCTATAAGAAAAAACATAATCCGAATGCTGAGAAGAAAAAGTTCCCTGAATCTCAGTTTTAATTTCAAACAATATAATCCGAACCCTGAGAAGAAAAGTTCCCTGGATATCTCAATCTTTAATCTCAATCAATATAATCCGAACTCTGAGAAGAAAAAGTTCTGTGAATCTCGCAGTTTTTAATTTCAGATGCATGTATATACTCTTGCAACAATTAGTGTATTTAAGTTAATTCATCAGCTCATCCTGTTTGTATCTGTATTCTTCCCATATCTGAACGTAGCTGTATACAGTAGTGACTGGTCTTGTAATAAGTTTTTAGATAGATGAAAACCGCGAAAAAAAAAAAAAATTGTAATTAATCAATTAGTATATGTAGGTTTTTTAGTAAAAAGATATCAGTTTAGTTATTTTATTGGATGCAGTTTTTTTAGTAAAAAGATATTAGTTTAGTTATTTTATTGTATGCAGTTTTTTTAGTAAAAAGATATTAGTCTAACCATTTATTTTATTTTATAGTAGTATAGTTCCAGTCTCTATAGTAATATGTTGTGATATTTATAAAATAGTTGTATGTATTATATAATAAATAGATTTTAAGTTCAAGTGAGTTAATTATTTTCAAGTGAATTAAAGTTTTTATAGACAATGTTGTATTTGTTACATAATACTAATAGAATTTTCAAAGCTTATCTGTTATTAGGTTTAGTCTCCAAAAATATATGGTAACTGACGCATGATCTTCTACTTTTTATTCGGATCTTCTTCATTATGCCTGACCTAAAAATGAAGTTAGTGTCAATTCTATTTTATATTGAATTAATAGAATTTTCAAAGCTTATCTGTTATTAGGTTTAGTCTCCAAAAATATATGGTAACTGACTCATGATCTTCTACTTTTTATTCGGATCTTCTTCATTATGTCTGACCTAAAGATTAAGTTAGTGTCAATTCTATTTTATTTTGAATTAATTCAGACCATACTCCTCTAATCATAGTTTTTTTTCGGCATAAGAATTTCAGTGATGAAGCTGTAGATTATTTCATTCTTTAATTTAGTGCACTAAGTTTTGGATAAAGGGTGATTTGTTAAGGTATTTCTTGATGTAAAGTCATCTGTTCAATTCCCAGCCTATTGACTAAATAAATTCTTTTTTATTTAATTTTAAACATGTTTGAGTATATAATATATATATATATATATATATATATATATATATTATATATATATAAAAGGTTTATTTGTTTATATATATATATATGGGGTTTATTTGTTTATATACTAGTTTATTGATTTTGTATAATTAATTAGCGTAGAAAAAATGAATTGTTACTTTTGTTTCATCTTATTGTATGTGTTAATTTTGTGATACCATAGTCATATAAATTAAATGGTTGAAAAGCATTAATAGTCATCAAAACATTTGTTTCATTTAATTTATGTAACCATGAGAATTTGTAACTCTAAGATAAATTTTTAAATGAAAAACTATTTGGAAACCCTTAATTTCATTAAATTATATTTATCCTAAAACTATTTTCAAAATATTTAAACTAAAAATTTTTATAATTTTAAATTATTAAAAAATAAAATTCTGAAATCTTTATTTCAAAATAAAATACACCTATAAACCTCATTAAAAATATACAAAATCTACCCTAAATAAAAATGTATATATCAAATATAAACTTTATTAGATATACTTCTCTTATGCATTTACCTATTATGTGTTTATGTATGAGTGTACTCTATGAGTGTGAGTACATTGTTACCATTATCCAGAGTCAGAATTATATGTATTTTCATATATGTTTTAATTATGTGTTTATGCATGAGTGTGAGTAAATATTTACCATCCTCCAGAATGAGAATAGCAGTTGCGCTAAAATTATCAATATTCATTCCATTTCAATATTTCAATATTTGGTTTATCAATCACAGTTGAGGAATTTTAACCTGTGATTTATCAAGTAGGTGTGGTACTTCATGATTTAATCTGTTCATATTTTTCCAAGAATTACGATGAGATTTATACCGTTCATATCCAAACGTGTCTTTGAAAACTTAGACAAATAACACACAGGAAAACGTGTCTTTGAAAACCTAGACAACTAACACATTGAAAATATCTCAAGAGAGAAAGATTCGATCAGAAACCATTCATTTACCTGTCATTCCAATTTCTTAAATTGGCTATTAAGTCCCAACTTCCCAAATATCATTCAAATTTCTAGAATAGAACGTCAACTCCTCAGTTTTGTAATGTTGATATTGTAATAATATTACTAGTAATCGTATTTTATAAGGTTTTTTTTGAAATGAAATTAATCTTAACTTTTAATGTATAAATTAAAATGAAATCAAATAGAATGGAGATATATATAAGAGTTATAATTATAAGTAGGTTAAACTATGTTTAATTAATTTTAAGGGCATAGACACTTCTTTGAAAAAAAAAATATTGAAAGTTTTAAATATTAAATTTGAAAAGTAATAGTTTTTTTTAAGTTATCCAAAGAAAATTAATATAATATCAATTATAATTTTGAAATTTAGTTTTTGCGTAGAGTTTACTTTGTAATATTTTAAATTAGGGTTAATTATATATCAATATATAAATAAATTTTGAAATTTATTTTTGCCTAGAGTTACTTGTAATAGTTTTAAATTCTTAATTGCCATTGTGTTAGTTATATTATTCTCATAACTTATAATTGATTTTAGTTGCGTTATTTTCAAATTATTTTTCCTTTAAAATAGTAATAAAAATTCCAATAATTTAATATACATTAATATGTTTTTTTTAGTATTATTTATTGTTTATTTTTTAATATTTTATCTTAGCATTTTAATACGGTAAATGTCCAATATTTTTATAAAACACATGCATGGTTATGGTTGTGCCACATACGAGAGTAATGCTTAATACGGTAAATGTCCAAGTATTTTTAATAAAACACAGCATGTTATGGTTTTGCCCCATACGAGAGGCTGATCATTATATTATTTATTATATTTAATTTTAAATTATATAAGTGTTGAAATTATATTTTAAATGCGGGATTACGCAGTGCAATAAATTACGCTACCTCTCAGGAAAATGGTCATACGTTGAATGACTTACTTACGCAGTTGAATCCCAAAATTTATCTAAGATAATTATATTATTTAAGGTTATATTGTAATTTTAAATTATATAAATATTTTCATTTAAATTATTTTAAAAAATATAATTTCAGAATTAAAAAATGTTATAAAAAGATATAAAAATTCTAAATGTGGTTTTGAACAGCCAAGAATGAACCTTGCAGAAAAATATAAATGCAAAATGTGCTTTCCGGTCAATGTAAATATGGCTGTGAACAACAATGAATGAACCTTGCAAAAAAAGATAAACGCAAAATGTGCTTTTGAGTCAATGTTTTTTAACAAATTAGAGTTGTAAATAATTTTTGAAATAAAGCTTTAAGAAAATTTGTCTTTAATAAAATAACAACTCAATTGCATGTGCCATTTTACAGAAAATATGCATTTAATTTATATTGTATTAATTGAAACACAATTATAAAAATAAAAATGGTCTCTATTGCATAGTAGCATTTACCATTTTTTGTTTTTCAAAAATTAGAAATTATGTACCAAAATTTTTAGTGTAAATTTGGATATCAAAACTCGCTACTTGAACTGAATGCATTGATAAAGGGGACATGAATACATGAATCTCTATTGTGAATTTCAATTGTGAAATATTTTAAGAGAGACTTAAAAAGACGCATGATCACTCATATAAATAGATGTTAGTTTGAGTATGACTAATTTCTTGAAACTTAGCCATGGTGGATGAATATAGTAACAAAGGGTTCATTGTATCAGTAGATGTTAGTTTGAGTACAACTAATTTCTTGAACCTTAGCTATGGTGGATGAATATAGTAACAATCCGAGGGTTCACAGATAAGATATTTTCAAAGCTTGAAGAACACATCTTGGACATCTCTCACAACATGGTGATCCTCATGGCAGTCCTAAAGAGAAATTTTGGATCTTTCAAGGAGTTCGATAGCTCTAAGTTGAAAGTTTGTTGTAATAGGAAATATGGAAATATAGAAGAACTAGAAAAGAAGTAAAGAAAGATATACCTTGATTTCAATTAGATAA
Organism: Pinus taeda; assembly: GCA_000404065.3. NCBI lineage: Eukaryota > Viridiplantae > Streptophyta > Pinopsida > Pinales > Pinaceae > Pinus > Pinus taeda. Next base: position 120,555 of record APFE030412838.1, read on the forward strand.
TTATATTGGTTTCCATCTATTCTCAATACTTTTAGAGTGAAAAAATTGGATTGTCTTGCAAGGTCATTTTTTATTGATAGGTCTCACTTTGAAGAATTGGTATCTAACATTTTGGAGACATTTTTAAGGCATTAAATGAAATTTTTAGTTCAAAACTCTCCCTCTTAAGCAGAAGACCCCGTGATTCTATTCCACTCTCTTGTACCTTTCCAACGATGTAAGAATAATGTCAATCAAAGTTCGTACGCAAAAGTTATGCCTCTCACAAGTTGACCTATTATGATTGATTATTGTGATTTGAGAGGTGGATGCCATGTTATCCATGTTACTCATGAAAAATATCTAGCCACATAGGGACTATGAGAGTTGACGTAGTCAAACCTAGTCCCTAGTTGGCTTTCAAGCTATGTTAAAACTAGGCCACTAGGAGGGATTAGGGGTTCCATTCGACTTGATTGTATTTAGTTCCATAGTAGAAAAAATCAACTTGGAGTAGGTGTAAAGAGCATAATAGATATCATTAGTGTTCTTTATCCACTAAAAAGGCCAAGGGACTTAGTTAACTCTATAGAGAGTGTCTTCTCCTCTATACTCGCATTATTTTCATTCTAGAGAAAAAGAAAGTAGAGCAACCTTACCTTCCAGCTAGGTTTTCTCCCATAAAGGTTCCCCAAAGAAAATCCTTATGTTCATTGTTGGTGTTTGATTATAATTATTTTATTTTTTATATTTTTTGTATTTGATCTATTACATGCATTAGCAGAAAATCAGTAGTTAACAAATCTAGAATCTAAAGGAATTTAATCTTCATAGTATAGATTTTAGTTAAATTTATCAAATCTTTTATGATGAACTCTCTAGTGGAATATCCATGGTATTTTACATACCATACCTAGTTCCAACATCACCTCTTCCCAATTTCTTTTTAAAGTGGAAAATAAAGTGGACACCATACCCTATCAAGGTGAGATGGATGATGCTAATTTAAATCAATGGTTGAATAGTTAGAAGTCTATTTAACATTCATAATATAACATAAGAGAAAAATATATCATTTTCTGTACTAAAGTTAGAGGGCCAAGCTCAAATTTGGTGGGAAAGCCAAACCAAGACACTTAAGTTAGATGATGATACCCAATAACTAGTCGGATATATGTAAAACGATGGATTTTTTAGCACTAGTTCTAATAGAAGAAAGGGTACGATGCACAAGATTACACTATTGAGTTCAAAATATAGGCCATTATGTTGGGAATATCTCCCATGAACTTGAATGTAATCCTCAAGTATCTAAGTGGTCTTCATGATTATTTAAGGAGGTGAATGATGCTCTTTAAACCTAGAACCATTGATTAGTCATGTGTACAGGAACATTATCTAAAGATGGATGACAAGAAAGAGAAACTAAATGGTTCTAAACAGATAAACCATGAAGTAGCTTCTAAAGAGTAAAAGAACGAGTAGAAAGGAATGGAGAAGAAGAAAAAAACCACAACACATCAATGTAAGGATTCAAGATACCACCCTAACCATTGTAATAATTAGTATAAAGCATGTTATTTCGTAAATGAGGGAATTAACTACATGTCAAGATGTGATGCAAGTGTGATTTAGGAAGATGTATATGGAGCAGTGGAAAATATCCTAATGTGTAAGGTAGATGGCTCCTTTTGATGAGGTATAGGGTGAACTCTTTATCTAGATTTATAGATGGTCATACCAAAGAATAAGAGTTGGAAGCTACACACTAACATGAATCTAAAGAATTTGATCTGAATTGGATCATTATATTGTTTTTCGTCCATATTGATGCATTTGGAGTGGAAAAATTTGAGGAACCATCTCAAGGGACCATTTTTACCAACAGAACCCAGTTTGGTGAAACGAGGTCTTAATCCTTTCGAGAGCGTTTTGAGGCATCAAATGAAATTTTTTGTGGGTAAAACTTTTTTACTTAAAAAAAAACTTTTAATGATATTTTGCACACAGATACCTTTCCAATGACACTAGAAGCGTGTCAATCGGAGTCTATATGCAAAAGTTATGTCACTCAGAAGTTGACCTTCTTGTTTTCACACCTATATTTGGAGACGAGGTCGCATCAACCACATTATTTATGGACAAGGGGCTAGCCACATGTTTTTGATGTAAAATACTCTAGAAGAGTCTATTTTGTAACTCTAGTTAAGAGTTGATGTAGTCAAACTTAACCACTAGTAGGCTATCGAGCTGTCTTATAACCGGATCACTAGGAGGAAGAGGCATTCCATTCTTTCGAGAGAATTTTGTTCCATAGCTAAGCAAAGATAGACATGAAAGATAGGAGGTAGAGCACACATAGAGGATCTGTGCACTGTATCAACCCATGGGCCACAGACATTACTTCTTTGTACCTACAACCATATTTCCAGACAAAGAAAGAGAGTGAAGTGACCTCACCTTCCAGTTGGGTTTTCTCCCGAAAGGGTTTCCCAGAGAGCATATATTGTGTCTTTTGTGTGTGTGTGTGCTTATTTTGTCATTCTCTATTTTTATGCATAATTTCCATTCACATGCATGCATTAGTTATAGTTAAATCCACAAATATTAAAGTTTAATAAACTGTAATAGTGTAGAATTTTCAATGTTTTAATATAATATTATTAGATCTATTGTTATGAATTGTCCAGTGGAATATCCATGGTAGTTTATGGATTATAAGCACAATGAGATCAAGAATAATACATGCTAGTCATGGATGAAGGCAACCAAATAGAGAATAACTTAGATGTAGATGAAAATATTTTCTACAATACATTGCAAAAATAAATCAAATTGAGTACCCTCCATTCAAAGAAAGAGAAGGAGATGATTAAATTTTTCAATGTTAAGTTCTAATTCAAGAAGATGAAGTAGGATGTTCTATTTGATTATGATTCACAAGCCAACATCATAGAAAAGGATCTAATGATTAAGCTTGGATTAGAAGTTTGTAACTATAGTTTCCCATATCCATTGGGATGGGTAAATAAGATTGCCATGCTTTTGGTTAGTAATTAGTGTAAAGATCAAGGTATTTTTAATAGTTTCAAGCTATATTAATAAAGTGGTGGTAGTTGTGACACCACTTAATGTAGGTGGTGTAGTGTTTAGGAGCCCTTACATGTACATGAGGGATGCAATATTTGTGTAGAAAACAAACCATTATTGATTATCATATGTTGACACCTAATCCTCACGATTGGGTGAATTTATGTAAGTAGTTAAATTAGGAATGTGAACAGTCATCAGGAGATGAATTGAGAAGTCACACCCTTTTGTATATAACAATAGCATACCTAATGAAATAATACGAATCAGTTTTTGTTTTGTGGAGTCACTGCCTAACCTGACGTGGTATCAGAGCCAACTCCTTTTTTTAGCCTTTGTGTCTTTGTAACTCATAGTATGCTCCACTGCTCCCCATATAATTCAGCCACTAATTACCTCTGTTCTGTCTGCTATCCCTACACTCTCTGTTCCTGCGCTCTCTGTCTGACATTCATCTGACATTCACCTGACATACGTTTGAACACTGGACATTTTGAATGCTGGACATTTCATACGTTTGAACGCTAGACACTTGTGTTACAGTGTGTGGGGTCTGGGAATTGGAGGCATGACATGGACTGATGCATGTACACGTAGCATGTGGTGCTGGTTGGTATAACAATATTCTATATTAATTCGATTGATTTCCATGTTAAAAATGTTTGAATAGCTTGAGGAGTCGTTTTTTATTAATAGCTTGAGGAGTCGTATTAGTATTAGAGCGCCAACAATGTGAACTATCAAGCCATCGGGGGAGGAGAATCCGTTGAAATGGAAACAGAAATATATCACGCTGATACCAATACGCATGAACAACAAGCAAACTTGTTTCTTTCATATATTTGAATGCTGGCCTGTTGTTGTATTTAAACGCTGACTGATTGTAATATTTGAACGCTGGCCTGTTGTTGTATTTAAATGCTGAACTATTGTATTTAAACATTGGTCATGGTATATTTGAACGTTGACTATTGTATTTAAACGCTGGTCATGGTATATCCTGACACGGTATTAAGGCGATGCGCATTATTGCTATTTTCTTCAATAGCCTGAGACTCTATTCTTGATACATAGCACTGATGGAAGCGATCAATGATTAAATGAGGGGACTGCTCCCTCGTCTTGACGTTTTCTGTGTATGTTCGTGCTATGTATGTCAGTGTTAGTATTGTGTTAATGTGTGGCCTAATATCCTTTCAATAGTTGAAAGCCATACATTTGAATGATGACAACAAATTTGTAGCAAAATATTTGGTGGAGGCAGAACATCCATGATCTGTTGAGCCCTTTTAAAAGAGGTCGTATACTGAGTATGCATTGAATGTTTTCATTAGTAGCTGTGTACATTTTCTCTCTATGTATTGAAGTTTTCATGGCAGTGATTTAATGGGTACATGAAAATCTTATGTTAGAAGTTTTAATGGACGATAATACCCTTTGAGAATGCCTTTTTTGAGTACATTTTACTATATATCAGCAGAAGTATTTTTCTATCAGCAGAAGTTTTTTTTTTAACAGAATGCGTTCAATCATATCCATGGTGGGAATAGTTCTCACTAGCAAGGAGAACTATCCAGAATGGTCCCGGATGATAAAACACACCCTCATTTTCAATGAGTTGTGGAAAGGTGTGTCAGAGAAGGAGACAATGACCCAGTACATCCTACCTCAGACAAAGAGCTCATCATTTTGGAAAACAAGAACAGCAAAGCCTATGCATTAATCACAGCATCTGTAAATGAAGAGGTGAGTAGCCATATTTCATCATATTCAACTGCCTTTGAAGCCTTACAAAAGCTGGAAGAACTCTATGACTCACATTCTGCACTTGAAGTTGTTCAACTCATGATTAAACTCTTCACTCTTGAACTGCAAAATAATGATCCTCTTACTCTTGCATCTGAAGTAAATTCTATAATGCATGATATCAAATCCATTAAGGTTGAGCTGGATATCCCTCTTATTGCTTTTCTCAAGGCACTTTATCCTACTTCAATTATCTTGAGTCTTTGCAAGCAAATGGAAATCTCAAAGATATAACCTTTGACTCTCTTGTGAAAAAGTTGGCTGAAAGAGAGAAATATTTTGGAAAGAAGACAACCCCTGAGTCTTCTAAAGAGGCTGTGTGCCTTGCTCATAAATAAAAGCATCCTGATCAAGATTCTACAAGAGGAAGAGGTGGACAAAGAGGAAGAGGAAGATATTTCAGAGGCAGGGGGGGAGACATTCTCAAGGAGAAAAGGTAGATTTACACTGTATTCGCTACAAAAGAAATGGATCACATGATGCCTCTACATGCAAGCTACCATGGGACAAAATTGAGCAGAAAAGAAACCAACAGAAATGTGAAACTGATGATACAGACAAAGTTAAAACACTTGAATCTGCTCACTATGTTGAGGCACAATGTAACATTGGAGTAAATGAAGACTTGTTTAATGCTTCACTTGCTTCATGGAAAAATGATTGGTTGCTTGATTCAGGAACAACCTGCCACATGTCTCATAGA
>APFE030412838.1:137640-151206 GCA_000404065.3 Pinus taeda
CAACTTAGTCAAGCCATCCGACATCTCAAGTCCATTTACTTTACCTTTTATGGTTACCTTTCTCCTACCTATGTTGTTATTGTCCATTTACACCAATGCACCCAACTAGTTCAACTAGTCGTCATTAGCTTCCACTACAGTTACTCATGCATAGAGATTCATCCGAATCTTACATTACCTTTCGGGTACCACACAATTCTCCCAAGCTCCATCAACTTTCCTCTTTCCCAAACAATTCCCAAGACTGAAAAAGGCAAGACAAGAAACAACTAAGAAGAAAACCATGAAAATCAATATCAATATGAAACCACAACAATGTGGCAAGGCCTTGCACCAGACATAAACAAAAAAAAAAATCAAGAACAACAAATCACAAAAGAACAAAAGCACAAGAGTGACAACAAACACTATGAACCAATCCCCATGGTTCCGAGGGAAAGCTCGACCTGAGCCTTCTTCAAGATTTTATGGCAACCTCTCTTGCCATGCAACTCCCTGCATCATGTTGCCATTAACACATAACTGTCAGTGCATAAATAAATATAACAATATACCTTTTATCTTACCTTGTTGTGTCAAGCATGTTTCTTGCAATTGAACACATCCACGCCATCCCTAAAGGGACTCCAATTCCCTTGACAGATCCACCTGCAACTAGAGATTGGCTAATATACCTATCAAGTACATGTTCATGACTATAGCACATATCCACATAATTTCAAACAAAATAAAGGTTAAGAAGACTCCTTGTATGCAAAGAACTCATTCGTTTGGAATTAGGGTTTCCAAACATAGCTAAAGGAATTCTTGCCTAATTCCTTTCTTTCATATTTTTACCTTGTTGCAATCGAGGCTTGCTATGCATTGTCACATCACTCGACTGTTAGTCATATAAACACATCAACTATTACCTTGTCACACTAATACCAAGCATGTTTCCTCAACTTCTCACACATGTCAACCACATGTTCCAAATGCCAAGACAATCATATCTATTGATTGAAACCAACCTTTACCAAGAATAACAAACATGTCATAATCCATAGTCAACTCATAGTCATTAGACATAATGCTACAACTATCACCTACTACACTCAAGTACCTATCAATTATCTCAACACATGTATTAGTACAATCATATTAAAACAAGTTCATTGGAACACATACTCATATCATGAAATTAATCAAACATTCAACCAACTTGCAAACATACCATGGTAAGTCAATCAACCAGATGATGTAATAGACACCAAACATTCCAACACCAAATAGATGACATTAAGCACCAAATAAATGACATAAGAGAACTCATACCTTAGTGTATTTCAGGGGAGGTTATCTTGTCTACACAATCAATCTAGGTTAGCACAATACAACTTCACAACATATCAACTCAAACCTAAATCATGATATCCATAGAAGTAAATAACTAACATGTTCACATAATAAGCTCATAAGAATTTTATGTTCATGCATAATAATCACATATGTACGATCAATATAGATTAGCACCACACCATATCACAAATAGGCCACCTCATACCTGAATATCATAACCATAACCATCTGCATAGGTCAAACCAAGATAACAATGAACATAATCCTCACGCATATGACTAACCCAAATTACAACATCAAGATCTTAATGAAATAACCCTAATCATCAAGTTAATAGCACATAACAACAATAAGCTATATATCATGCTCATCAACAACATAAAACCTAATCGTCAAGCTAAATATCATATAGCAACAACGAGTTAACCTATAACATACCCATCAATAACATATCATATAACATAATCATCAAGTTATCTAACCTAACCAAAAGTAGAAATTCTTAAAACCACATGTTACTATCATTCTTGACTATCTGACTCATGTGCATATGACTATGCTAATCAACTATCATCTATGAGATATGTAACCATAACATCAAAAGAAATGTACATAACCTAATGCATATAACAATCCTTAACCTACATACCTACATGCCCAACATGAAAACCTGTATGACGATATACTCTTATCCCAAAGTCTAATGATACAACATCATTATGATGATCTACATCTCCTGCTCTATGTTAGCCAACACATTAGCATCATAACAACCAATAACATCATGATGACCTAAATTACATACAATGACTTCACAAGGCATGTTTGACCTACATATCATGCATAACTATAACCAAGACTATACATGCATAACAACTACATATAGACATATGACACATGAGTGCAAAACCATATACATAACATTCTAGCTAGAGTCCAGTCATCATTGCATGACCATATCAACTACACAAACCATGACCTCATGCATGACAACAACAACCATGTCACATGCATTTGAAAACATGTGAACACTAACGTGAATAACAATGGAAAATCACCCATACACACATGAAGACATACTCCATGACAACACCTTCAACCTTCAAATGGCAACATCACTACAACCATGATCAACGCCATGTGAGTACAAAAAGCACATGGACTACATGCATAAGGAAGACATATGTAACCAACAAGAATGTATGACCAACACATAGCCCAAGGAGAGCGCAACCTCTCTCCGATACCACTCTATAACACCCTTCTCCCACATCTACCCAAGCAATCAGCCAACCAGGGTAAACATGCGACAAGAGGCCACTATGGTATGATTCGACATCCTAGGTAACCATAAGGAAATGGAATCAATGGAACATCACACACATTTATCCAACATCATCAACATAACCCTTAGAAGACAAGTCAACCACTCAAACAGTATGTCCCTGGGTCCTATTGTTGTTTTGGACCTCTTAGGCCATAGTCTCTCTCATGTTATGGGCAAGGGAGCGACCAGAAACCCAAATTCGCTCTCATAGGCTTGCCTGCCTGTGACCGTGGACCAAAATTGCTAGTGATGTGCCAATGACCCTAGGATTTAAGCCAATGTTTCAGGCCTAGAGCTCAAGCCACTGTCCAGAATGGAATGAATGCTTAGAATTAGGAAAATTACAAGGAAACAATGATGCAAAAGCAATGAGATGATCAAGACCTTAGCAAGACCTCTACTAGCCATGACAAGCATTTCATCAAACATATCATGAACATGTAACCTTCAGGTGTAGACAACAGAATTAAGTGTAGGGATCTCATACTTATCTGAGAATCGATATGAAGCATTGATTCCTCATGGCATTCGTTGCATATTCATCTATTAGGTCATCGACACATTATCCATTCACATACAAGTAAAAACATGTTGAGAATCATATATAGTTGTTGTCTTAAAAGACATACATAACCAACATAATAGGGACAAAAATACCAATGAAATCACAGCCATATAAAACACATATAATCCACCATAATGCTCATAGAGATACAAGGAGAAATAACATTTCATTAATGATACAAAATCCAAACCCGAGTTGGGACTTCCATGTTCCACCCGATTGTAGAATGGTTCAGCCAAATCTCTCTTCATTCATTCACCCCTGTGCCATATTCCAAGCATGAATGTGGGATCTCATTGAACACATCAATCAAAACTCAGTCAGGGCTTCCAGAGGCCATCCACCTCAACCTATTAAATAGTGATTCCACCTCACGGGTGAACATCACGGGCCTTCCAGAGCTCTAGAGTGTTTGTTGCAACCCATCTCCCAGGACTATTAACTCAACTCACATATGTTGCCGGGATCCAAAGTTTTTTTCCAACCAAGGCTCCAGGACTAGTAACTAAACCCACATTGTTTACCGAGCTCTAAAGCATTTGTCCAACCAAAGCTCCAAGACTAGTAACTCAACCCACCAAGGGCTCCAAAACATTTGTCCAACCAAGGCTCTAGGACTAGTAACTCAACCCACCAAGGTCTCCACAACGTTTGTCCAACCAAGGTTCCAAGACTGGTAACTCAACCCAAATCATTATAGGGCTCCAAATTGTTTGGCCAACCAAGGCTTCCAAGAACTAATAGCTCAATCCAAGCTAAGGAAACATGAGAACCAACCAAAAAATAACCAAATAAACCCACAACACTGTGGCTATCGAGAAAATGGAAAGGCTAGGCAATCCACTATTGATCCAAGCAATCCTCCATGCCAACCACGGATCACAACCCAAAAACCCCATGCATATGCCATGCATGCCAAAACTAGTGAAGAAATCATACATGGAACTCGGTACTTGCAAGAAAATCTAATGTAGCTGTTGATCCCAGTGCCCTCTTGCACTTTCCTTCTCTTCCTTTTCCTTCTTGCTCCAAGAATCCAAATATGCCACTCCCTCCAAGAGTGCTCCAAGAAAACTTTGTCTCCAAGAGTATGAGAGAGAGAGAATAATGAGAGACCACTGATCCTCAAAAGCCTCTTTATTAACGAGGCTTCTATTTTCTTCATTTTCCATTATTTTCCTTGAATTTCCTCCTCACGTGCAACCTGTGACCTTTCACCTTCTCTTTCTCATAATTTCCATTATTTTCATAAATAAATGTGCCAAAAATGTTTTTTTGCCTTTTAATGCCTTAAACATTGCCTTTGCCAATTTCCTTGCCATAATAATTGAATCAACACCTATTAGGATGTTTTCCCCACCATTCAGCTTGGAATATGTATCCCATCACCGTGGCTTTATATATTTTTATATGGGATTTCACAAGGGTTGTTACAGATAATCATTAAAAAACTATATAATATAAATATTTTGTAAGAACTTGTAATATTTATCATGATAAAATGTTCTAATAGATTACAAAGCACTTGTTTTTGCATAAAAATTGATATAATTTCTTTCTAACTAAAAACCTAAAAAAACCACCAAATCAATCTTTGTCCTTTTAATATTTTTCTAACCAGCTATATATGAATACATCCTTATAATAAATCTTCTTGCCAAGCTCCTTTGCAATTAATAAAGACTGCCTTCTATAACTTACCAATACAAAAATGATTTTATTTTAATTACATTTTTATTTTTTCGCAATATAAATAAAAAAACATTGATAAATTTTCAAACCTCCATAATAAAAACCTTTCCAAATAATAAAACATCGTATTAAAAAGAAAACAAAAAACCTTTCCAAATGATAAGACACTATTAAAGGAATTGTCTGGAGGATGGAGGTGTCAGATAGGGTTGCAGGCGAAAATGGGTAGCAGGTGTGTGGACGCAACAGAAGGTAGTAGTTGGCTGTACTTGCAGTGTACACATATCCATCAACACACGTGCTACTATTTACCTTTAACCATGGGCCGTTACTTGGTTTTTTTACACAGTTTTTTACCTGGACACTCGTTCCTGCTCTACGACCCTGCTGGTTGACCTCTGGCCTTCTTTGTTGGTTTCTGTCAACTTGCTACTCCTCCCTCTGGTGGTTACCAAGGCATCTGGCGCTTACTTTTAACTAGATAGTGACGGACCTAGAGATGGTAGACTATTCGGAAGACGAGATAGCGGAAGGCACTATCTGGGTGACCTCGAGACCTTCTAAGGTGGGTCTATCTTGTTTAGCAATGATCTGCATAAGGCTATCTCAGGCCTCACCCCACTCTCTAGACCACTGAACCATCAGATAATTTTTCTGGATGACCCTCCAACTCGGCCATCTCTCTCAACTCCCTGCCATCCCTGTCATCCCTAGGGTTTGCTACGGGTTGCCTTAACCCTAACCCTGCATCCCCCTCCCTTGGTCATTTCTTGCAACCCGGGCTGTCCGTTATCCCCCCCCCCCCTCTCCCTGTGCTCCTCCCTCCTCCTCGACTCCCCCGATCCCACTGTGTACATCCTCGCTCCCTTACCGCAACTTCACTCGCATCCCCCCTCTAGCGAAAAGCCTCCTCGTAGCCTCAATTCCTCCCCTGTCGAATCCCCCCGCCCAAGAGCACTTTATAAGTAACCGTGAAAATCTTACAGCTGAGGACAGGACAATAAAAAAGACGCGGTGTTTCTGGACAAAGGAGGTGGACACTTTCCTCAGATTGGAGGAAGACATTCGGCTGGGAGAGACCATGGATTTTGCTGATAGGGTACTGGTAGGCAGAATTAGGCGCTGGTGCTATACAATGACCCGATTGAAAACTTGGGTTTTGGAGGTCTGGGGGAATCACCTGGCAGGTCTGCCCACTGTGCAAACATTCATAAAGGGGTGGTTTGCTCTTCGGTTCTCCAAGCCTGACCTCACGAATTGGGTCCTTTCATCATATAGGCATTTTGAGCATGCCCCTGTCCTTCTGAAACGGTTGTCCCCTGTCTTTGACCCGGACACTGAGCAACTTGGAGTCGGGTCGATCTAGGTAAGATTACCTAGTCTCCCACTACACTTTTGGTCGAAGGACATATTTAGGGGAATAGGGAATTCCATTGGCTCATATATGGAATCAGATAAGTCATATTTGTCTACTGGTAAGATGGCCTTCACCAAGATCTTGGTTCATATGGATACTCAAGGAGGGCTGCAAGAATTCATAACGATTCAATGGAGGTCTTTCACTCAGAAGTAGCCTCTGGACTATGAGGGCATTCCATACAGATGTCGTTGGTGTCACAAGGTGGGGCATGTGTACAAAGATTACCCTTTGGTCAACAAGCGAGTACAACAGCCAATGGAAAACATTCAGGAAGTTTGATCCCCACAGGAGGAACCTCAATTTTCTATAGAAAGGGAAGAGTTGAGCCCTCAAGATATGACTGAAGTAGAAAAGATACATGAGAAAGACCAAAGGAAGAAGCATGGGAAGGCTCCTCTCTGGCTACCCTCTCTGCCTTTAACTAGAGCACGGGCAGCTATAGGGGATGCTCACACCATGGGTATGCCATCTCCTCCTTTCTCCTCTGATATTTCTTCCATTATTTCTACTTTTATGCCTTCTTGGTCCAAGCAATTTTGTTTTGAGGATATCCCGGGTACTCCCTTCTGCGCCCTCCTTCCCAACCCCCAACTTTTTCATCAAACCCTCATGGTCCAACATTGTACCATGCCCCCCCCCCCTCGTTTTCTCCTTCCCATAGCCTTCTCTCTCGAAGGCCCCTCTCTCCCCTTGCCTCATCTCCGAAAATCCCGAACCCCATTACCCCCTCCACTCCTGTATGCGCTCTCAAGGCTTGGATTCCATAGGCTTTGAGGTCATTGCCTTCCCCCACCCCCAAACAAACCAGGGGGTGACCCTCCCACCTCTCCAAAGCCAATCATCAGGCTAGGGAGGAGGTTGCCTCCGACAAACAAAAGACCTTAAACTGGGCCCTTAGAGCAGAGCAAGCCCCTCTCCCCCCCCCTCCATGAAGCTTCTCTCTTTTAATTGTCATCGTTGGCTAGCCCAGACAAAAAACTAGCCCTCAAGTGCTTATTTTCCTCTGAGTAGGTTGACATTATCTTCCTCCAAGAAACCCTTGGCTCTGCATTCACTGTCTCCTCTCTTCTTGACTCATGGCTTCCAAGCTGGTCATTTCACTCTCTTGATGCCTCGGGTAGATCAAGGGGACTAACCCTAGGCATTTGTAATAGAACCATTAAAACATTGAAAGTCTAGGATGGCTGGAGCTTTTTGGGTGCAGATATATTCTCTCAAACCCTGGATTCAGAGTTCAGGATACTCAATGTGTATGGGCCATGTCAGGATAGAATGAGTTTCTGGAGATCTTTTTTCAACTCATCCCTCCTACACCATGATAATATTATTGTAAGGGGAGACCTCAATTCTCTATGGGGTACTCTGAATCTTGGGGCAATCATGTTCAGGTGGATGCTTTGACAAGTTTCTTTGAGAACCTTTTGGAATCCCATTATTGATGTCCCTACAACAAAAAAGCAATCTACTTGGAGGAACAACAGAGTGGGGGAAGCAAGTTTGGTAAGAAGACTCGATCACTTCCTCACCAAAGAAGCCTTGATCAACAGAGGTTTCTGCATCAGACAATGGGTGAGCTCGGATGGGCTATCGGACCACCGACCTATATACCTGGAGTTGTAGGATGTCATTAATAAGCCAAAGGCCCCTTTCAAGTTCAATTCTACCTGGTTGCAATATTTGGACTATATCAAGCTAGTGATGGATTTTTGGAAGCCATGCCCTCCAGGTATATCAAGGGACATAACTCAGAATTTCCTCCATAACATGAAGGAGTTGAAGAACTTATCCAAGACTTGGGTTCAGAGGAAAAAGGAGGCGGATGAATTATCCCTCAAGGAGGCGGAAAAGGCTATTTCTTTGTTTGAGGAGGACTCAGGAGGAGTCATGAGGACCCAAGATCAAAAAGATATATATATTTTGCTTCACTTCAAAATAGAACCCAAGTTATAAGGAACATAGAAGCGAATTAGTGGCTCCGAAGCAAGGCTATCTGGCTAAAAGATGGAGATGATAATACCAAATTATTCCACAAACATGCGAATGGTAGGAAGGCCATTAACACCATATGGGAGCTCAGGATTCAGAGGGGAGGTCAGTCCAGTCCTTTAGAGAGCTGGCTGCACTAGCATGCTCACACTTTCAAAATATTTATAAGTTGCCTCCATATGCCACCCTTGCCGAAGTGATGAGGACTGTGTAGCTTTTCCCTGGGTTTTTTGATCAGGAGATGGAACAGGAGCTGGAGAGAGAAGTATCTATGAGAGAGTTGGAAGATACTTTAAAAATGTTAAAGAAAGAAAAGAGCCCAGGGCCGGACAGCTAGACTGTAGAATTCTATGTGGCCTTCTTTGAGGTGTTGGGGTCGGACCTCTTGCAAATCATCGAGGAGAGCAGAAAGAGAGGGAGGATATCGGGCAGCCTTAAAGCCACTTTAATTGCCCTTATCCCTAAATCTGACAAACCTTCCTCCTTTGATGTCTTCAGACCCATTTCTCTATGCAGTTGCATTTACAAAATTATTGCAAAAATTATAGCTAACAGCTTAAAGCCAATCCTATCCCTCCACATCTCCCAAAAGCAATTTTCCTTCCTTCACAACAGACAAATTCATGAGGAAATAGGTACAGCTCAGGAACTCCTCCATTCTGTCCAGTACTGGAAGATGAAAGGTATGATCTTGAAGATTGACCTTTCAAAAGCCTTTGATAGAGTCAATTGGCTCTACCTCCGACTGCTTCTAACTCATATTGGCCTTCCCTTTAATTTTATTAAATGGATCATGAGCTGCATAACAAATGTTCCCTATAGTGTGCTAATAAATGGCTCGGCCTCCCTCTCTTCCATGCTGAAAGGGGACTCAGACAAGGATGCCCCCTATCCCCTTTATTGTTTCTCTCGGTCATGGAGGGCCTTAGCAGATTTATACATGAAGAACATAGAAACAGGAGACTTAAGGGCATCAAAGTTACTGATACAGTTTTCTTGACTCATTCGCTATTTGTGGATGATGTCCTCATCTTTCTCAATGGCGGTCTGGGAGACCTCATAACTCTCCACCAAGTCATGGGAACATTTCAAAAGGCCACCGGAATGGTATTAAATGAGTCCAAATCCACATTGTCCGCTCTCGAATGCGCCCAAAATAAATTACAATTCGCGCTCAAGAGATTACATTTTGTTACCTACCCCTTCAAAGAAGGTCTGAGATATCTAGGGTACCATTTGAATTATATTAATTATGTTGGATTCCCATATTTTAGTAAACCTTTACAAATAATAAGTCATCATCAAACAAATGTCCATTTAATTATGTCCGCTTTTCATCTTT
Organism: Pinus taeda; assembly: GCA_000404065.3. Lineage (NCBI taxonomy): Eukaryota > Viridiplantae > Streptophyta > Pinopsida > Pinales > Pinaceae > Pinus > Pinus taeda. The sequence continues at coordinate 147,311 of APFE030412838.1, forward strand.
ATTGAACTATTTTTAAGATACATGGACATAACCATAAATAAACTTAGATGGTATTACATTTTCCTCCTTAAAAAATAATCTTGAATATTTTAATGGCACTCCTTTAAACTAATCTCCAATGTTTTCATGGCACCCTTGGTACTAGGATGTGGATTAATGGCACTGCTTTAAAACTAATCCTCAATGTTTTGATGGCATCCATTAGTAGTAGGAGGTGGATTAAGAAAGAGAACGTGGATTAAGAAAGAGACAAAACTTGAAAGTAATAATGAAACTAGATAACGAAGAAAATACTCTATATCATTTAAAGGATTCTACATTCATTGTCGGCTTCCCTTGCTGGTTCAATTATTATTCTGTCAAAAATATTCCATTTCCTACTTATATATTCCTTTACCAAATAAATTACTCTACACACAACTTCACATGGACTCGAAATAATTTGATAGCATGATTGTCAGTGCTTTTGACACTAGAGGATGTATTTAAATCCCCCTCGATCTGTGCAATTCGGGGCCGCATCCCTAAAATTGATTCCAAGAAGATTTGATTTTCAAAGAGAAGGACCTTATATATTAAACAGCTCCACACTTAGGAATTATTTAACACGTGGATATATTTATATGAAAACGTGTGTTAGAAATATTTTATTTTTAATTTTTAATTTCTAATTAAAAAAAAATTAAGAGAGTGAATTGGTAATTTGTTGGAGTAATATGAATAAAGTTCAAGATTAAATTTTACAACTCTCATTATGACATCAAAAATATATCTCACTGTGTTCAACATCCAACATCTTGTAAACTAGATATACCAATACTATAAATAAGAGTAAGAGTTTAGACTCTAAGACAGTAGCCTCTAACCCCGATATGTTATTACCAGGAATAAGAGCCTAGACTTTAAAAGAGTGGGGGAATTTACTCCTTGGGTAGTGTAAACCAAATATACCAATCCCAAGGACAAGAAATTACACTCCAAGAGGGTGGGGGAGCCTACTTGAGAGTTACCACAACAAGCTAAAAATGTCCAACATAAATTTAAAGGGATAACATCTCATTTTTTTTCCAAGGAAAAAATTAGTAACTTTCTATTAATAAAAATGAAAAGTTACATTTAGTAGATGCATTGAAGCATTTAGAGGTTTTCACGTGGGACTAGTTTGCATGTCACACACAACAACAATGCTACCAAAGAATAGAAAATAAAATTACAAATTGCTAGATAAATTGGACTTTTCTTTTTTGCCTTTTTTCTTTTGGACTTTTTACGAGACCCCAAGAGGTGGAGTAGAAGTGACAATGGCCAGCTCATTATTGCTTGTAAGATTTGAGATATCTTTGTCTAGATCAAAGCTTTCGGATACATGTGATCACTTGCTTCCACCTGTGCTTTGATTGTTGTTATTCCCCTCTACTTGGATTTCAAGGATCAGACTAACCACTGAGTTATTTGGATTCTTTAATTGTTTCTTCTATTCTTCCTCCTTTTCTTCTCCCATCTCTTGTGAGCCTTGTTGTTTTTTTGTCTCTTGTTGTTGTTGGGTTTCATCCATTTCTTCTTCCTCATCATCTGATGAAGGGGATTATGGGAATTGCCATCCTTTTTGCTTTTGTGTTATCTTCTTTGTTGTTTTCTTTGCTTGTTTGCATGTATTTTGCAAATGCCATGTTTCATGGCAAACCTTGCATCGAAAAACATTGTTTTCAAAATCTAACCACTATATCCACTTAAAATCATTGTGTGTGAGATTGATACAGTCCTGGAGACCTTTTCTTAAATCCATCTCCACACAAATACGCACAAAGGTGAAGATCTCTTTGTCCATTCTTTCTCAATTTGTCTTTAGGTACCTTCCCAGAGAGTTCTCTATGCCTTTTAAGACTTGATGGTGCCAAAAAAGAAGTAGAAGGTTATGTAGCCTTACCCATACCAACATTTTTGTAACCACCATTGAATTTGCGTCAAACCCGGAAAACCATAGGATTACAAAGAGACCCACCCTTCCCTAGAACTATGGTCTATCATTTATTACATTTGATAACATCTCATTATCAATATGTCTTCCATATTAATCACATATTATAAATAAATCCAGAATACGAACTGATTATTGATATCGATCACAAAACTCCCTTGGGTGCATAAAGATGAACGTTAGCTCTCGGAGTTCCTTAATCTATTTTAGTTGGGATGAGTTTTCTTTTTACTATTTAGAGTGCACAATAATTTCAATTTGAATCCGCTTCTGTGATTCATTCTCTTAATATTTGGATCTATGAACATACTTACTATTCTTCTGTAAATTTTCACACGCCTTTTTTCTACCTACTTTTTGGACCGCTTTTTTCTCCCTACTCCACTAATATTTTGTGGTTATGCGTCTTCTTCTACACTATGCATCTTTTGGGGTTGGCCATCTTCTTCTACACGAATTGCATAATTTGATTGTGATTTTTTAGTGTTTAAAATATGTTTTTAAATAGATAAATAGATTTGTCACTTTAAATTTTTTCTAAACTTCTAAATCATAATTGTAATTTTTGTTATTTAAAAAATATTTATAAATACATAAATAAATTATTACTTTAAAAAATCAAATTATGTAAATCACACTTTTCAAACTTCTAATTCCAACCAATTATTACTAATACACAGAAACCCAAAACATAGAAAAGTTCAATTTAAACGGTACATAAAATCAACAATTTCTCTTTTATGTGAAGCCAAAATAAACCGCTCATCTGGTGGAGATTTGTCTCACTTCCACTTTCTTCTGTTTCGAGGGGGAGTTCTTTGAGCAGACATGTGGTGTGGCCATGGGTTCCCCTCTTTCCCCGATTGTTGCGAACCTTTTTATGGAAGATTTCGAAGCCAAAGCTCTAACCTCGGCTCGTCTTCTTCCCAAGCTTTGGAAGAGGTATGTAGATGACACTAATGTCATCTGGCCCCATGGCCAGGAGGAGCTGGATCGTTTCTTCAATCACTTGAGCGATCAGTCCTCTGCCATTAAGTTCACCATGGAAAAAGAGGTCGATGGTTGCCTCCCTTTCCTGGATATTCTTATTTCGAAGAACAAGGACGAATCTCTCTCCGACTCCGTGTTCTGAAAGAAGACGCATACTGAGCAGTATTTTCATGCCGATTCACATCATTTCTCTGCTCAGAAGATGGGTGTTCTCAACACCCTCGCTACTCGTGCCCTTAGGATTTCTGATAAAGAGAGCTTGGATAAGGAGAGATCCCATCTCCTTGATGTCTTTGTGGAGAATGGATATAGTAGGCGCCTTGGTCATAAGGCTTTTCTCAAGGCCTCCAGAAATGCGTTAATCAAGAAAGAACCAAGGGAGCACCGTCTAGGTGTCCATCTCCCATATGTCCAAGGAACCATGGATAAGATTGCTTAGATCCTTAAGAGATTCGACATTCCCTCTACCTTCAGGCCCCTCAACACCATCCGAAACTCCCTCCAATCGGTGAAGGATCCCGTGAACCCTAAGGATATGAAGGGTGTTTATTTGATCCCATGTTCCTGTGGGACACCCTATATAGGGGAAACGGGGCGTTCCGTCCAGCAAAGGATTAACAAACATGTGGCTGACCTGAGACATTGGAGAACCAAGTCTTCAACGTTAGCAGAGCATGTGGATAAGTCCAAGCATCAGGTCTGTATTGAGGAGGCCAAGGTCGTGGCCAAAGTTGCTCAGTTCCATCATCGTAAATTCAGGGAAGCCATTGAAATCGAAAGAAGGCCTATCAATCTCAACAGTGATGATGGCTGGAAGATCAGTAGATCTTGGATCCCTGCCCTTTCGTCCTGGTATCCTTTTTTCCGTTTAAGTTTCCTTCCTGTCTTCCCTTTCCGTCTTGATCGGGGTGTTTCTATTGACATTTTT
>APFE030412838.1:152711-175280 GCA_000404065.3 Pinus taeda
TATTTAAAAATATTTTATTAGTTGATTATAAGAATACATAAGCTTTTGTCTCTCGGCTTCATTTCAACTGGATTTGTTAGTTGGGAGAGGTAAACAAAAACAAAGAGAAAAATGTCAGAAACTATAGTTTGTATGTATCCCAAAGGTACATAAGCTCTAGAAAGCAATGAGGATACATACATAACCAACCAACATCTCAAGAGGGGTCGAGGCATGTTTGATATTGAAAGGGCTTGGGAGTCTCGTTTCCTCATGTGCACGGTGTTCCAAGTGATCAATTACGCCTTCAATTCGATTTAGCCTTTCCACTGTGTGTCTCAGGCTTCAACGGATTGAATCCATTTTTCAAGCATCACCCATTGATTGTGTTGTAAATCGTTCAAGAAAGTAATTATTTCATTTATATCATTGTGTCACTGCCACCTTAATTCTTCTAGTAGTGTTGTGATACTCTATAGTTGTCTATCTAGAGACTCTAGAGAAGGTAGAGCAACTACTGGTCCAGGCATTGGCCCATACTCTTGAGCCACTTCACCATCAACCCCCGCCCGCCTAGCTCTGCACCCACCCTACCTGCTTGCACCAATGTGTCTCCACGAGGAGCCTCACTATGCTTAGAGAAACCCCTTTAGCAAAGCATACTACACCCTAAGTCAAACCACCAAGACGCAATCCAGTTCCCAGCTGAATACCTTTGACGAACAAGGTGGCCTTCTCATAGGATTGGGTAAGAGCCACAACCCTCAAAACTACAGAGAGATGACCCCAAACTAAAGAGAAAGCCTCATCCAAAAGTCAACACTTCCCGTAGATACCCGATCTAACTCCCCACTCCCCCAGAGGTCAAAACAATTGAAGAGTGATACCACATGACTAGAGTCACCGACAACCGCACCACTCTACAGAACTAACAATCTATACCAAAATAGCATAAGGGTTCAAGGATGTAATTACCCCTCCAACTTAGACGCCAAAGCACTCCAAAAGAAAATCCCAATCAAAACATACAAGCACTACACTAGCTCTATTAATAGTTGCAGGGAGCCAAGGGGAATGGGAGGAGATTTTGAAACTTACTAGGCCTCCAACGAAGAGATTCTTGGCACAATTCACCTCCACAATAGAGCAACACCACGACCTCTCGCCTCATCCCACCTCCTCTCAGCCTTCCAAAGAAATCGCCTCATCGCCCCTTGCTGGGGTCCCAAAACTAGCACTTTAACCCCTTGGGCATAGACAATTCACTACCCTTCCAATCTGTATTCCCAACGCTGCATGAAATAACCAAGAGAAGGGGCATACACAATCAAACAACCTATTCATACTCCGCTACAATTCCACTACCCACCAATGCTCCCATAACCAAGAAGATACACTGCTGCAAAAAGACTCTCGTCTAGCTTATAACTCTCGCCTAGCTCTCGAATCCTCCAAACGATCAGCTTGCTTGCCTTCACTTGTATTCACTAGTCATCATTCCATGTCAGACCTTCTCTTAAAATACTCACATCCCTGCCTCCAAAACTAAGTGCATTTAGATCAGTCAACTATCATAATTATTAATGTATTAAATTTAATTTAATAAATTCATTTCTTTAATTAGTTTTTCAAAAAACTAATAAATTTTAATATTAATATATCAACCAATTTTAACATTAGAATGTAATTGTGTTTTTATATTTAAATTAAGATATTGCTCATAGTGTTCAGGATCCTTTTTAATATATTGTTCATAAATTATTTTATTTAAAATATGATTTTTCTTTTTTCTCAGTAAAAACTAAATCTATTAAGAGAACATATGGTACAAAGCGATGTTACAAACAGGAGAAGCAAGAACAAAGGCAGCCGGAAAGGATTGGAAGTCCACCTCGGCTCCTAAGAGAGAGAGAGTAGAGATCGGTGCTGAGCAAGAAGAAACAAGAAGAACAAAAGAGCAGGATCTGAACAGAGGATTCTACCCAACATGCGCAAAATCCACTGTTTTACATTTTTTCCCTTTCTTTTTACCAAATTTAACCCACTCAGGAGGGCTTTGCTGAGCTGGTATGATTTGCAAACTAGGATGAGCTGATGGAGAGATCTCCTTGTCTGAGTCCGAGGTGGAGGATTCATGGATCCTTTTTTGAGAAGTAGGTATGATGGCCGAATCCACAGGACCTGCTGGGGACGGATCCGGTTCCAACGCAGCTGCCACATCTTCCTTGTTCTCTTCCTCTTCATCAAAGATGAAGTCAAAATCGTCCATGGGTAGCGGATCATGAGGCATCCAGCTTTTGGACTTCTGCTTTGTGTTGGCTTTCTTCTTTTGGGCTGGCATCGATGGACATGAGCTCTGAAGGTGACCTGTATGATGGCAGTTCCGATAACGGAAGGCTGTATTCTCATAATCCAAGGTTTGGGTCCAATGAAAATCTCCAATTTTGAGATTAATCTCGTCCGGGAGTCCTTTGCTTATGTCTATTTCTGCACAAATCCTAGCAAAAGTGTATAAGCCCTTTTCCCCTCTAGAGATGTCTGTGTCTAAGAGGCGGCCTAGAGAGTTGCCAATCCCTTGGAATACTGCAAAGTGCCATAGATTCGCTGGGAGGTTTGGAAGTATGACCCAGATGGGGAGTTTGGTAATAACTGCTGTAGAGGGATTGAAATCTGGGAACCAAGGCGTGAGGAATAAGCCAGCTGCTCCCCAGAACCATGGGCCACCAGTTAAGGCTTTTTGATAGTCCTCAAAAAAGGCAAACACTACGATGAAAAATCCCTTTGAACATAGAAGGACCTTGCAGTTGTTGGTCCAGTTAGAGTGGAGCCATTGGTAGAGGTCTGCTGTGCGTGGCCATAGCCCATTAAACCTGCAGATAATGCCAAATTCCATAAAATGCTGAGTTTTCTCATCCAGCCCGGGATGCATTATTTCTATGGAGGGGGTTTCCTCCTGTTTGTCCACCAGAAATGGCTTGGGAGCATGAGCAGGATGAGCTGTTCTCTTAGGCAGCTTCGCATGGACAGCGTCCTTGTAAGAAAACGCCTTAGCTGAGGATGATTGTCCTGCCACGCCCCCTCTTAGACTAAGGGTAAGAGCAATAGAGGAATTTCTCTTAATGCTGTAAAACGACAGGGGGTTAAAGGTCCTCGAGTTGTTTACCTTCGTGGAGAAGTCGTTGTGCTGCAAATGGGATCCCCAGCTTGAATTCCAGCTCCTGCTTGAGGTTTTGCACTATATCCGACGCTCTCACCCATTGAAGCAGGGTTTTTCCAGAAAGAAGCTTGATCAAGATCTGGAATGAGGCAGAGTGACAAGATTTCTGCTTGCCTCTGCAGATCTGAAACAACAGGCGGCTAGGGCTATGCATGGTCTTCCTTTTCTGCATTTGCGGCAGGGGAAAGAGACGAGGGGAGGCGCCCAGTATGCAGCGCTCCAGCACTATGCTCTTAAAGCATATCCTGTAGAGGGCAATGGCTGTGTCCCGCCCTGCAGCGCCGCCTCCAACGGCTATCATGCCAATGGTTACATTTCCATGGCAGAATAAGGTCTCTGTGTTGGCCTTCTTCTCGGAGACAAACTCCCCCGAATCAGCACGAGATAGCCTGTTAGGCCAAACGCCCAAGAGCAGAGAAACATCAAAGAGCTCAGCTTCCGCAGCTCTGAGACTGTCAAATCTAGAGATCGAACGCTTGCAAATTCCTCGACTGGGTTTGAATCCAGCAATGGATAGAGAAGCATTCAAGCCTTCATCCGCCAAGACGAGCAGGAGCCCGAAGGCGACCAAAGGGAGAGAAGCGGCTGCAGGTACTCTAGGGTTCATCGTCGGCGTTCCAGTATACTCCTTCTTTAAAATATGAATTTTAATAACTAGTTTTTTTATTATTAATAAATTATAAAACAATCAATTATATATAAAATAACTTGTCTTTTAAATTTGATAATGCTACCCTCTCGTCCACTTCAGTCTTCTATAACGAATGCACATGAACTCTCGAGAATCGATTATCTTTCAAATAGAAGTGTCTCAAATATAAAATAATGTGGTCTTCATTTAGAAATAGAAATTCCACTTTGTTTTTCAGGAGAAAAAGCTGTATATATATTATTATAACAAAAGATAAACTGTACATTTTGTAGAGATAGACTATATTTTCGATCCAGTAGGTGCATTGCCGGGTAGATAGAAAAACGCAAAAATAAACTGTGATAGTATTTTCTAGGATATATATATTTATGTAGATTGTTCATAGATGCATAGTGATATTCAGGCAATTATATAAATAGAAAACAAAATACCTTGCCACGAGATAGAAAATTTTGATCGAGATCTTGAAGCATACCAGATTTTTGGTGACACTATATGCCCGGCATTGTGAAGGGATGGAAATAGTATGTATTGGAATCTACAGAGATGCTCAAATGCCACATACCGCATGAAGATTGCAAACCTTTTTTTGATAGTTCATCTGCCTCCTCTTTTTGCAAACGCTTTATGTGTGTGATAGGGAAGAGAGAAGGCTTCCATAGTGCTGCAATCCTGTTCATCCATCCAAAAAGGCTGTCATTTTTTATAGATTGTTTTCCAATCACGTGCTCTATAATGATTTTGGAGTCACCATAGATTTGGATTGGGCCAATATCCAAAAAAGTGCAGAAAATGAGAAAACTGTGGAGAGCCATGGCCTCAGCTCTGTTGTTAGTCCCCAGTCCACTGTTCCAATAGATATAATACTGCAGGTCCTTTGCAATGTAAATGTATACACCACAAGCACAAATGTCGTCTTTTGATGCACCATCGAAATGTGACCGAGGGATGGAGAGCTGTAGAGTTGCCGAAGAAAAATGTTGAGATTGTATTTGATGGGGAATATTTGGAAGGATTGATAAATAAAAGGGGATAATTTTGTCATATAAATGCCCAAATTCCTCGCCATTTTGAAATATCCTTTTGTTTCTCCACTTGCAGACAAACCAGAAAACAATAAGCAAGATAGGCCTCCATTCGATTTTCTGGGAACTCCACCATTGAAGAGCATCCATTATAGAGGAGTGTGATTTGACAAAAAAACTGAAATGAGAAGCCAAACGATTCCATAGGATCTGTGTGATGTGGCAATTGAGAAAAATATGCATGCTATCTTCTGTTTCTAATAGACAGATTGAGCATATGGCTGGCCCGTGCCAGTTCCTTTTCTGCAGATTAGTCCATGTGAGATTTTTATTATGAAATACTAGCCATGCAAACATAATAATTTTTAGTGGACAACATGTTTTCCATAAAGTATTGGGAAATATTTTCCGAGAGGTGTCCATTAGATTTTCATTCATGGAGAGATATATATCCTTGACTAATACATTGGACCTTCCTTCCTTTATCTATAGTACAATGCTGTCATTATCCTCTGTTTTATAAAACCCCGCGTGCTTCATATCCCATATAGTCTTGTTTCATATTTCAGTTAAAGATTCATCAGGCCCAGCTCTATAGCCGATTTCCAAATTGGAATAGTTCCCTGCCATCCATAAATGACTTGGGCCCAATAGAACAGACTTTTGATGAAGGGACATGAGAAGTTGTTGTGGGATGGGGAATTCGGCCTATACACCTAAGATAGAATCAATGCCAATTAAAATGTTGTTACCTATTTGTAATTTCCATATCAGCTTCCTAAGGAAGAATTGAGAAACTTTTTTGAAACTTCTCCAAATGGCCGACCCTTGGCAAGGGCCTAATGATCTGTTCTTCTACCAATAAGTGATGTATTTATTCCCAAAATATTTCATTTTCATAGCGATACTCCAAAGGTTGTCTCCAAATACTGCTCTCCACAGAGTTTTACATAGAAGGGCCATACCGAAACTGCGAAGATGCATGATGCCTCAACCCCCCATTTTCTTTGGGAGGGATATGTTTATTAGTTTTGTAAGATGTTATTTCCTCTTTTCTTTGCATCCTCCCCAGATAAAGATGGCCATCAAAACTGTTTAATTTTTTTATGATAGCAGAAGGGATATAATATAGATGTGCCCAGTAAACAGATAATTGTGCAAGTACAGATTGAGAGAGAATCGTCCTGCCTGCCAAAGATAAACATTTAAATTCCCATCCCGATATCCTTTTATAAAATTTATTGATAATCCATGACCAGTCGGATATGGAATAGGCCGTGGGCTTTAGTTGGAAACCCAAATATTTCATACCTTCATTGATAGAAATAGCCTGAATTCTGTAAAGATGAGAAATATAGTCCATTTCATTCATATTGACCTTCCCATAATGAAATGATGATTTTCCTTCGTTTATACATAAACCTGTAGCTCTTTGAAAGGATATTAATATCTCGTGTATAATAAGCCAATATTGTCTACAGAGCATAGCAAAAAGTAGGATATCATCCACGAAGAGGTTATGCGAGAAATAGCATCCCCTAGATATGTAAAGAGGGCAAATGTTCCCCATATCCACAACTCTTTTTAGATGAAGACTGAGTGTATCCATAACTGATATGAATAAAAGGGGGGACAGGGAGCATCCTTGACGGAGACCTCTTTCAGCCGAGAAGAAAGTAGAGGGGCATCCTTTGATGAGAATGGCAAAGTTGACTCCTTCCACACATGCCATAATCAATTTAGTACACTGATCATTTAGCCTGATCTTTATGAGAAGACACCTCAGATAGCTCCAATCTAGGAATTTGTAGGCTTTTCTGAGATCTATTTTAAGAATGGCCGCTCCTAACTTTTTTGCATGCATATAGTGTAAGGCTTCTTGCGCTATAGCCACAACATCTAATATATTCCTGCCATTTAGAAAACCATGTTGTTCCTTTGAGAGATAAAGAGAGAGTTTTCCATAGATTCTTTCTGCAATAACTTTTGAGATGATTTTATAGATAGTATTGCATAGTGATATAGGTCTGTAATCGGAAAAAGATAAAGAGTCTCTTCTTTTGGGATCAATGCTATGTAGGTAGAAGTAATGTTGTGATTAATATTGCCACTTTTTCTAGTTTCTTCCACCATTCCTAATATATCACTTTTCATCAGATCGAAGAAATGGATGAAAATGTCAAAGGTCCAACTGTTAGGGCCAGGGCATTTATCTTTTTTAAAGGATTTCATAACAATAAGTAATTCTTCCTCCGTTACAACAAAAAAAAGTCTTTCATTATCCTCTTCATCGAACATAACTAGGAAAGGTTCGATGCCCCACATAATGTCATTTATCTGTCTGGTGCCTACCTATTTATATGCCTTTTGAAAGTGTTTAAACGCTTCTTTGGAGATCTCTTCCTGTGTGTGCACTATTTTGCCATCTTCGCACTTGACTTTCCATATAGAATTGGAAGCCCTCCTTTTGTTTGCAAAATGGTGGAAGAATTTAGTGTTTTTATCTCCTTCCTTTAACCAAGTGGCTTAGCTCTTTAACCGCCAAGTCCTTTCTTCAATGGCAAGTAACTTCTGTTTCTTTTTTTCAAGTTCCCACAGCCGAGAACGAGCATTCCATGAAAGGGAGTGGGATGGCATACTTTTTGCAGTGATATCTAATTCCTTTTTAATCTCTTGTAGTTCTAGATGGCTGGACTGTTTTTTCAAGGTCTGCCATTCTTTTACTTTTGTTTGCAGACATCTCATCTTGCCAATCAATTTTTCTGAAAGGCAGCTTCCAGAACATAGATCACTAGATTGCCAAGTTTCGCGGATAATGTTGTTGAAAGATTCATCTTCAAGCCAAATCCTGTTGAATTTGAAAGGATAGTTCATCCGCGAATGTTGTTCAAATCATTGCAATGAAATCAGACGATGATCCGAAATAAAAACAGGAAGGATATGAGAACTCAAGAGACCAAACTTTTCCATTAAATTTTCATGCATAATGAACCTGTCCAATCTTTTTGTGATAAAGGCATCTCCCGACCTTCCATTGTCCCATGTAGGTGATAAGGATTTTGGGAAAACATCTACAAAGTTGAAATGCAACAACGCTTCTCTGATTTTTTCCCCAACCAGGTCCGCCTTTTTCCCCTTCCCCCATACCTCATCTGGTCCCAAAGTGTAGTTAAGATCACCAGCGATGAGAAGCGTCTCGATCTCCATAATACCTTATGAAAGGAATTCATTCCAATATGATGCTCTGTCTTTATAGGGTGAATATACATTTAGTATATGATAACAGTTCGCATAGCCTCTCTGCTTAGCGATTATCAGGATTCCCCCTAGGCATCGGAACGTGATTGGTGAAATCCATCTCGGGTCCCACAGAACTGCCAAGCCTCCAGAGAGACCAGCCACCTCCGTAGCCACTATATACCAGGTTGGCAGCATGTGCCTAAAAAAAGAGATAGTGTCCTGTCTGTCATGAATTGTCTCCTGTATCAAGATCATTCTATAAGAAGAAGACATAAATAAATCCTTTAGAGCTAAAAATTTCGAGTCAGCTCCAAGACCCCTTATGTTGATCGAAAGTATGTTCATCATTTGGCACTCTTTCCAGGCATGTCTGCTCTAAGAGGCTTGCTTTCAGGAAGATTGGCAATGGGGATGTCGACTAAGGAGGATTCCTGGAAATCAAGATTAGAAATTCCCTTTCTCCCCCTGAAATTCCTACTGCCCCTGTTATTTTTTCAGTGAACAGTGATATTCTTCGCTGAATTGGAACTGATGACAGGTGAAATAGACATTCTAGGTTTATTTATTGTAAGGGGCAATAGGCGAAGAGATTCCCTCTGTAGAAGCATATCTAGGTCGCCACCCATAGAGTTTGGGGGGATGGTAGAGAAGATGCAGGGGGAGAAACCGAGATCAAAGGGGCTTTACCCTTAGAGGATTTATTGGAGCGGTTTAGGGTATGGTGAGATAATGAAGAGCGGCATAACCAGATCTAACAGGTGATGAAGAGGATGATGGGACAATGAGAATATTTATATTCAGGTTAGAATTGAAACATTCTTTATGAATGGGTGAAGGCGATATGATGGGAATATTCGATGACGGTTCAGGAGGAGGCGGTTGGGAGGAAATGACATTAACACCCGTGTTGAGAAAATTGTCCATTGAATTCAATCTCAGAATATTTATGGAGGAAGATTTTTGTTTTCTGGGGGAGAAGAAAGGACGGTGAAATATCTCCCTCGACAGGTCCCAAAAATGGAACATAGCGAGGTCAAACCAGGGAAATATCGGCAATCAGAGAATTCCTATTAAAGAATTTCTTTGCATCAACCTCGAAACCGAGTAGAGAAGACGTGTACTGGGATTTCTGATACACCCTGCGATTCTTATATCTCATCTTTTCATTTGTATGCTACAGACATTTGTCTTTGAGGTGTCCCGTTTTGTGACAGAGGGAGCACCTAAAAGGGACTCCCCAGTAGTCAAGTCTTTGACAGGTAGATAATTCTCCCTAGAATAGATCAACATGGTCTGGAAAACCACCCCTATAATCTTTCTCCACCAAGATCCAGGCAACCCTTTTGTCTTTAGCGCCCAAGCATCTAGGGTCAGCGTAGACAAACTTCCCAATTGCATTTCCAATACAGGCAAGAGATTCTTTTATCCACAGTTAAATAAGGAGTGCAGGTAATTTGACCCATATATAATTGTCCTGAGGGGTGTTCCTAGGAGGATCAAAACCTATGTACCATTTATGGAGGGCCAGAAAACTCCATCCGTGTACCCATGGGAGGCCCCAAACAGTATTGAGATCCTTTAATTTCAAAAAATGAAAGTTGTACCAGTCTTTCATAAGACGAACAATGGTAGGAGTGTAACCAATGAGTGGCTGCCATCTAGCTCCAAGCCATTTCCTAATCTGGACATAGTCCATGTCAGGGAAGTGCCATTTCCCTATAAGAGCGCGGGATTGCAAACTTGCTATACAGTCTGCGAGCATAATCCTGTCCAAACATATAGCAGCTGGGGAAGGGGTGATCTTAGCAGGTCGATGATTGGTTTTCCTGTGGGGGACAGAGGGGAGAGCATCATCTTGTTCAGGAACTTGTTGGGAAGTCCGCAAGTGCTCTGCCAGCTTGGAGTGCCAACAGGATGATTTAATAGTGCCAAAGTGTAATGCTTCTGCCTCCATGGCAACCTTTACTAATTTTGTCGAGTCAGATTCCACATGGAGTATCTCCATCTCATCAAACAGAAGTAGTCCGCCTTCCCACAAGGCGACTAGATAGGGGAGTAAATAGAGGTACGGGTCAATAGGATAGAGATTTCAAATCTTTAGATTGTATTGCCTCCTCAGGATATAGTCTTCAATCAAAGTAAAGAAAAAGTACACCTCATATATATCGAGGAGATAAAAAGTCGCACAATCTCTCCAGGTATTAATAGAAAGAGGCAAGGATTGGGAAAAAGGACCAAAAATAGTCAATGAAGAGGTGAGGGCTGGTAGTACTTATGAGTACGAGAAATAAAGGATGTGGGAAGGAAGAGGATATGACGACCTACAGATTCCCAGATAATTGAAAGCCCATTGATTGAATCTTCCTAACTTGATCGAGAGTAGGAAGATAGGACACAGGAAGGAATTAAAACGGTCTATGGAACATCCTCAAACAGAATTGCTGGAAAATGGTCGGAAAAACCAGCACGACAACGGGGAAATCAGAGGCAACAGAGCAAGGGGATGTATAAAATTAAGAGGATGCACCCGGGTAAACGATACAGCAACAACAAACTTCATAAATGCACCACCAAGGGCCAATTTTAAAATGCCAATCAGTGCATGGCCTAGTAATAACAACAAAATTCCTCAAATTCTTCATAGGAATCCAAAACAATTTGGAAAAAATAGACTAGATCATGGGAAATTATAGTTAGACTGTAACATATAAAATAACAGATAGTCTGTTCCTAGATTCTATATATTTTTCATTAGAGTATAAACCATGAATAGCCCATCTCTCGCACATTAGGCCAAGACGAGAAAAACTATATAGGAAATAGGAACGAAATATGAACATTGCGTTATCGTTTATGTGAGCACAAAAAACTCTGGATAATGTATATCAAATTATCTAACATTCCATATATGTAAATCAAAGGATTTGAAAAAAACTGACCTATTTTCGAGCCAGAGCCGAGGGAAGTACGCCGCAAGATTGCTAGCGAACCCGAAACAGAAGGCTTTGAAACAGTTGTATAATCATAAAAAAGAAAACAGGATAATGAGAAGTCTCAGGAATAACAAGCCGCAAAGCAAAGGCAACCCCTCGCCAAAGGGCGCAGGGTAGCTAAGGTCAGGCCAAAGATTCTGACGCTAGTGGAGGTGAGGATTTGTAGAAAAACAATAGACAAACTATGTAGGAAAACATTTTATAGGTGTATAAAGGCATGAGCAAGTCACAAGGCAGCCATGCATATGGCGCCACGTTCAGACAGGAAAACCGACCATTGGTAAGTGTAAATGGGGGGAACGTGGCAAGAGATGCTCAAGACTGTCATGAAAATGATCTATAGATATAGCAGTCTATTAGTGCGCACCTGTGTGATGGTATGAATTCAGCTATAGGCTTGGCACATGGTGCATTGAGAAGAAACATCATTGGTTAGTTGCTTTCGCCACGTTCTTCCCCTCGGCTCCCGCTCCTCTCTTCTCTAGTTTATATTAGAAATTCCACTTTGTTAGCCCCACTTTGTTAGCCTAAACACAAGTTGTAAATCTCTTTTGTGTGATCTCTCTCATGGGTTTCGCCTTAATAATATCTTGCGGAAAACAAAATTGCTTTTTTATGGGTAGAATATGGGTGGATCACTGTAAATCAATTCCAAATACTAAAATTCTGGAAATTTAGGAAAACATCTAGTGTGAGATGGCGTTGAGAATCATTTATCAATAAAATATATTATCTGTGTATCTTTTAAATCAATTCCAAATACTAAAATTCTGGAAATTTAGGAAAACATCTAGTGTGAGATGGTGTTGAGAATCATTTATCAATAAAATATATTATCAGTGTATCTTTTAATTTGTAATGTAGCTTAATACTTATTATATTTTTAAATAAATTTTGAATAATAAATTTTATTTTATAAATGTATCTTAACTTTTTTATTATTATTTTTAAATAAATTTGAATAATAAAATTTAGCTAGTAATTTTTTATAAATTTTCTAAAAATATTAAATTATTTATAATTCAAAATATATTTTTAAATAAAAATAAAAATAAAAAATTATTCAAATTATATTAATTAATTAAAAAAAATTAATAATAAACTCATAATAATATAAATATAATAAATATGAAACAAAATCACTATCGAGGTTCATTATGTATATTAATTTATAATCGACATAACCTCAACATAAAAAGTACCATTTATAAGATACTATTACTTTGTGTTCAATACGTTATAGTCTATTTTGTTCCACCCTATTTACTTTAGCAGTTGTCTTTAGGGAGACTTTTTGGAGGCTTTTCCGGTGGGTTTTTCCGGCCAAATTTCTCTAAAATCCGGCAGCAATTTATTGAAATCGCAAGTTTGATAGGTAATTTCTACACAATCAAAGCATCCTAGAGGTTTTTCAGGGTGCTGAATCCAAATATGCAGTTAAAAAACCATTTTAAATAATACAAATCAAGATTTAACCTCAATTTTTTTCCGCCTGATTCCATCACTGAAATCTCCAAAAAGTCGCACTAAAGACAACTCCTTTACTTTATCCATATTTCTCTCCCTAACACACCGACATCATTTTTAGGTAAACAAAATGTTGGTTTAATGATTTATTTTTTCCTCTTTAATTTAATTAAAAATAGTTGTTACTAACGTCATTTTTAGGCAACCACGCTGGTTGGATAATGATTTATTTTTCGCTCCTTAATTTGATTAAAAATAACTGTTATTTCTTATATATATATATATATATATATATATTATATATATATATATATATTATAATTTGTGTAGTTTAGAGTATGTTTTAAAATTATTTTTGTATAGGGGAGAGTTTATCTTCATCAGGTAAAAAAACAGATTAACAATCTAATATTCAGAGGCATCTGGCCCAAGTTCTGCTCTCTTACAAACCACTAAAAGTAATTATAGGTGATGTAATTTTCCTTAAATAACATTGATGAATCAACCTATATGAAACCAAGTCATCCTCGTTAAGCCCCAATATCTTAAGAGTCGAGTCTTTATGTTAAGAGTCGAGTCTTTATGTTGTATATGGTGCCTTGTCTTCAAAGGAAACCTTGAAATCAACATACATGCTTCTCTGATCTTCCAGGGCTACGCAATGTTTAGTTTTTACAACATCTGCATCTACCAAGACTTTGTAATATTTAATCTTTACAAAGTTTTAATTCTTCTCGAACGGGACCGTCGTGAAGCCTTCAGTTTTCAGTTTTACACGCCGGGAGACGTGTCATCTCTCTTAGCTGGGAAAATTTGTAAACAAAATTTATTTTTTATTTGTATAACAATTTCCAATTGTTATTTTCATTCTTTCTTGTAACTTTTGCTAAACTTACCTGGATAATTTCGATACTCGTGCACTATACAGAGATCTATTGTGCAACATAGAAATTCTTTCTCAACTTCACTTTAATCATGGACTTCTCAAGGAGGATGACATGGACATTATTGTTGGCTTTCGGGTGCTTGAAGCCTCAGTCGAACCAGGAGACCTGCATCAGGTGCACAACAATCATCCTCATTTGTGCTTTTGGGTCAATACTGGTAAATGTTCTAGAATATTTCAATGCCAAAACAACCACATGTTCAAATCTCGTGATCAGAACTAAATACTCCTGCAATCCATCGAGATGATAATAGGGTGCAAGGACGTGGAAAACTTTGGAGCAGCCATTGATGTTGCTGAAAACCCTTGCGATAATACAAGAGATCAACTTCCCATATCTCTAACTTCCTCGATAATGCTTCTTCAGACCCCATAACTAAGCTTGCCTCTTCTGTAAATCCAATAATGAATATGTTAAATTATGGTGAATTTACAAAAGTTGTGGTAGGTACTTACTTGATATGCCCCTTTGTTTCATGATATTCAAAACTTTGGTCTAATGCTAGACCTAGTACCACATTCTCATGTCCTCCCCTTCAAGCTCATACTCGGAAGGATGTGAACCTACATAAACATCTAGAAGCTTTCCTAGTTCTTCCAAAGAAGTTGAACTATGCAAGTGTAACACGCCTCCTCTCACATCTACCCACTTTCATCGGCTTATTCGAGGTAAACATGAGATGAGGGGCTACGATGATATGACTCAACCACCTAGATGACCTTAAGGAAATGGAGTCGACACAACAAGACCTTACTAACTTCCCTCAAGTGCCACAAGACCTCTAGGAGTAATCCAACCCTTCCAAGTGTCCAACCCCTAAGACAACTCATTTTTTCCATGACCTAGAGTCCTAGTCACTCCCCTGCTAAGGCCTCCATGCGACTACGGGTTCCTAGTTGCTCCCATAGACCTGCGTCAGTGTGACTGTGTCCTTTTTCTTCCATTTTTGTGCTAGCCACTATGATAATTAAGGCTATTTTCTAGGGTTGGGGCTTAGCCTCTGCCTAGAAAATTATGAAACTTCCAGAACTCATAAAAAACATGAAGACAATTCTTGCAAACCAAAAACCAAAACCAAGAATTGACTCGACCATCCCCAATTGGGATTAACATTATGTCAAACACTTGATAGATATGCAACCTAGATCGAGGTCATGAATGCAATTCTTAACATAACGGACTGAAAACTTATATGAGATTTAACAAGAAGGGTCATTGCCTTCTCACATTAGTTGTTATAACACGAATTAGGTCTTGCATTCATTATTCTTTCACTTACAAGTAAGAACATAAAAAGAACCATGACTGAAAACTGTCATATAACCATGCTTATAACCAACATATAACTAGATAAATAACAATGAGAGAACAACCATTAAAGCCACATAATAACAAGTACATTTGCTAATCAATAGCAAGAGAAACTTATCTTTTATTAAACATAAGCAAGAGCTAACCAGGTTCAGGACTCCCACTTACCACCTGACCATAGATCGGCTTAACCAAATCTTTCTTTTATCCAATCACCCTTGTGCCATATTCCAAGCATGAATGTGGGATCTCATGGGATAAACCAATCCAAAAACAACCAAGGGAATCCAAAGGTTAAACCACCACCACCCTCACCATATAGCGATCTCACCTAAACTAATCCTGAGATCTCAAAACCAAATCAAGCTTTGATGCCTTTGGATTCCTTCACCACCCTTGAGGAATTTTGCTCATCTCCCCCCTCAAGCTTTACTGTGTATCCTGCCATTAATAGTAAAGGATTTCCTAGGCTTTTCGGAATTTTCCTAAGACCAACTCACCTTAGATTCCAAAACCATCTGATAATCCAAAGCTCAAAACAATGAAGAATCCCATCACACCATTTCTATCCAGAAATGGGAAGGGAAGCATAAAATTCACTGTCGAAACCTGACAAACTCCATGCCACCGACAACAAGAAATAAAATACACACATGCATATGCCATGCATGCCAAAACCAGTTAGTAAATCATACATGTAACATGTTACCTGCAAGTATTCATGTTGAAGTTGCTTGATCCAACCTTTCCTTGCTTGATCTTTGCTTTCCTTTGCTTTCCTTGTCCTTCCTTTGCTTGCTTGATCTCCTTCTCCTCTTGGTTCTCTTTTCCTCTCTAAGACTAATTCTAAGAATGAACTGAAAAAAGGATACCAATTGATGCTCTGATGTCTTTTTATTATTCATACCTCTAATTTCTTCATTTTCCTTAATTTTCCTTCAATTTACTCCTCACGTGAAATCTATGACGTTTCATCTCCCTTTTCTCCTAATTTCCATTATTTTCATAAATAAAATGCCAAAAATGCCTCTTTGCCCTTTCAAAGCCTTTGCCATTGCCTTTTCCAATTTCCCCTTAGCCATAAGCACATCAAGTGATGTCCACTAGGATATATTTCCTAACATCCTACTTGGAATAAGTATCTCATGACCTTGGTCTTATTTTGCCTTTATTAACTTTTATTACATGAAATTGTAACCTAAGGCTATTACAGACCCCTCCCCCTTTGGGGAACACTGTCATCAGTGTTAAAACACATATATACCCAATAAAACCACTAAAAAGAAAACATATTTCCCATGGAGCTTTATAACTTAGCTAAATTGCAATATTTACAATGAATAACCTGCTTAAAAGAAAAAACCATCATGACAACATGACAATACAACAACCATACCTCTTATTGGAGCTTTATAACTTAGCTCATGGCAATATTTACAATAACAACCATACATAAATATGTATAAGTACCAAAACTACTTTGCCTCAACTGGAAAACAATGAAGGATACATAGCCCACATCTGATCCGCCATCTCCCATCTAGATTCTTCGGGACGAAAGTGTTTGCATTGCACTTTAACCTGCTCAATTGCTTTGTTCTAGTTCATGAGTTGTTTCTGTTGTAATATACACTGAGGTTCCGGCTAGAATTCCCCTTCTTGATTAACCTACAATACAAACCAATCAATAACATGATCAACATCTTTTACATATCTCTTAATCAATAAAACATGGAAAACATCATGTACTTTCACTATCAGAGGCAGAACAAGTTGATAGGCCACTAGTCCAATCCTCTCAAGGATCTCAAAAGGCTTGCAATGTCGTCGTGCCAACTTGGCACATGATCCAATCCTCAAGGATCTCTTCTTGGGCTTGACGTGCAAATACACATGCCTCCCAACCTAAAACTCCTTAAATGCCCTGTGTTGTTTTGCATAACTCTTATGCCTATCCTATGATGCCTTTAGATTCTTATTTATAACCTGCATTTCCTGTTCCATTTCTGCTAACATATCTAATCCAAATAAGTACCATATTCAATGGATCACTCTAGTTGATGGGAGTATTACAACTCTCTCCATATAGTGCCTCGAAAGGACTCATCCTTAGTGACTCCTGATAACCATTTTTGTATGCAAACTCAACCAATGGAAGGTACTCCCATCTCCTCTGCTAGTGCATCGCATACATCCTCACCATATCCTCTAGGATCCTGTTGACCCTCTATGTATGTCCATATATTTGTGGATGATAGGTTTTACTGAAGGCCAACTCTATCCCCAAACCCACAAATAGTTTCTTCCAAAATTTGGACATGAACTTAACATCCTTTTCTGACATAATGTTCTTCGGAACACCATGAAATCTCACAATCTCTCTGATGAAGACTTGTACCACCTCACTAGATCAATATGTAGTCTTCACTAGAATGAAGTGAGATACCTTGCTCAACCTGTCAACCACAACCATGATAGAATCATGTTGCCTCAATGTCCTCAGAATAACTGTAATGAAATCCATGGAAATGACCTCCCATTTCCATTCTAGAATTAGAATAGGTTGTAGTAAACCACCTTGATGCTTACACTTTGCCTTCACCCACTGACAATCCAAACATCTAGCCATGAACTTTAACACTTCCTTCTTCAAATTCAGCCAATAATAGAACTTCTTCATCGTTATCAACATCTTTTGATATCCTGGGTGACCCGAGTATGGATTGACATGGAACTCCCTCAAGATAAGATTCTTCAGCTCACTTTCGTCTAGCTCATAGATCCTGTCCATAAATCTCACCAAACCATTTTTCGTGAGATGATAGTTTGCATCTTAATCACATGTACCCTGTTGCAACATGTGCCTGAGCTCCATATACCTATCATCATGTTGTCCTGCCTGTAATATCTAATCCTGTAATTTTATCCCATAAGAGCTCATCACTGATATATGATTCACATGCACTCTCCTTCTAAGAGCATCTGTGATGCGGTTCTCCTTTCCCTTGATATATCTGATCTCAAAGTCAAACTCACTAAGGGTGGCCAACTATCTAGTTTGCCTGGAATTCAGATTCTGTTGGTCAAACAAATATCTCAACCCACTATCATGATCACTCATCTGTATAAATTGTCTACCAAGAAGATAGTGCCTCCACATATTCAAGTCATGAACAATAGTTGCCAACTCAAGATCACGAGTCACGTAGTTCTGCTCATGCTCATTCAGTTTCCTAGACTCATAGCATACTACATGTCCCTCTTGCATAAAGACTCCACCAATCCCTCTTTTACAAGAATATTCATACACCACAAACTCTTTATCTGGATTTATAATTTTCAGAACTGGAGCATTGGTTAACAACTACTTCAGCTGTTCAAAACTAGTTGCACATTCCTTTGTCCATTCAAAATTCTTACCTTTCCTCTGCAAGGATGTAATAGGATATGAAATGTGTGAGAAGTTCTTGATGAACATCCTATAATAACCTTCTAATCCCATAAGTGATCTAACTTCACATTCTTAGGAGATTCCCACTCCATGATGGCCCTTATCTTTTCTAGATCTATTGTTATGCCTTCCTTGGAGATAACATGTCCCAAGTAGTGCACCTCTATCTAAAAGAAACTGCACTTGCTAAGCTTGGCATACAACTGATGCTCTCTTATCAATCTCGACATTGCTGCTAAATTCTCAACATGTTGTTCCTCATTATTGGAATATATCAAGATGTCATCAATGAATACAAAACAAACTTGTCTAGGTAAGGAAGCAACACACTATTCATAAAGCACATAAATGTAGTTGGGGCATTAGTTAAACCAAAAGGAACCATAAAAAACTCATAATGCCCATACCTAGTCCTAAATGCAGTCTTGTAGATGTCCTCTTCTTTGATGTGTACCTAATGGTATCTTGATCTCAAGTCGATATTTGAGAACAATGTTTTTTCCTTCAATTGATCAAACAAATCATCAGTCCTTGACAATGGGTGCCTGTTCTTGATTTTCACCTTGTTTAGCTTCATGTAGTACATACACAACCTAAGAGTACCATATTTCTTCTTTACGAACAACACTAGTGCATACCAAGGTGATACACTTGGCCTATTGTACCTCTTTTCAAGAATTTCCTTCAACTGCAACTTCAACTCTACTAACTCTGGTGTGCTCATCCTGTAAGGTGCCTTTGATGCTAGTGCTTCCCCTAGTACCAACTCAATAGAAAAGTTCACTTCCCTGTGAGGAGGTAACTATGGAATCTCTACTGGAAACACATCTTGAAACTGCTGCAATATAGGGTACCTCTTGAATATTTATGCATCCTCAACATCTTTACTCTTGTTACTGGAGATACGCACTACAAAAATCCCAAACCCTTTCCTTGAAAGATTCTCTTTTCCCCATTATCATCCAGGCACTCAATGGTCTTGTCATAACAATCTACTTTGGTCCTATGAAGATACAACCAACCCATACCCAAAAGCATGTTATATGATCCCAATGGAAATAAATTCAAATGTGGTTTTGTAGGCATACCATTTAACTCAAATGCATAAGCTCTTACCCAGTGGTGAACTCTCTTCTTAGTACTTGTAGCCAATTGCACCAACCAATACTTTGCATGCACTTATTTTCTCAAGCCACACTTATCCACTAGACCAAGATAAAATAACTATAATGAGATCCAATATCAATCAAAATGGAAATAACTTGATTACAAATCTTATTGTCCATCTTAATAATAGATGCCTAGTGATCCTCCTGCATGTTGTCCATAACTACAAAAACCCAAGGAATGCTATGACCAATATCCCCAACTTTTTGCACCTCCTGAGCACTATAGATCTAAGGTCTACCACCTGGGTACAATGGACAATATTTCTTGGAATGATCTTTGCCACATATCAAACACTACAATGGTCCCCTAACATCACCTCTATTCTGCTCCTCTCCAGACTATGACCAATGTCCCTTCTCAACTGCATTAAACTTCTTATAAGTAGCCACATTTTCTTTCTCACCTACATCTTGAGTTCTGCCCCATTATGGTGTCCATTTTCCTTTGACTTCCTCATTTCCTTTCAAGTTGCGGTTAGGCTCAGTGTTGTTCTTCGACTGCTCATAAAAATGCTTCAACTTCCGAATGGAGTCCTCCAATGATCTAGGCTCATCAATCTCAATCTGGTCTTTGTATGCTACTGGCATCCCACTAATTAATCTATGAACCTTAGCCTTCTCCTGCTTAAGGTAAGGCACATATCCCAACATCTTTAGGAACCTACTAGAATACTCATCATTTATCATGGAATCCATCTACAACTCATAAAACTCCTTAGCTTTGTCATCATAGTACCTCTCCGAAAAGCACTTCTTCTTGAAGAGCCTCTCAAACTCATCCCAAATCAAGTCATCCCCCTGAATACCTTTGACATTCTTTACATCCTTCCACTAGATATATGCTTTCCCTTTAAGACTGAAAGTGGATATCTTAACTTTCTTGTTCTCTGTATAGCTATGCAATCTAAATAATTTCTTCATCCCAAGTAACCATGCATTTTCATCTTTTGACTTCTTCATCTCTCCATCGAATGTAGGAGGCTTGACTTTCTTGAACTCCTTGGTCAAGTACTCACCCCTCCAGTAAGGATGATGACAATGATGACTACGATGATATCTCTTGGATGAGGAACTAGAATGATTCCCATACATACCAATCCTCCTGTCAGGTGTGTTCAGTGATCTTCCACCTCTAATTGTGTCCCCTCTATCCAACTTGTATCTTGACCGATACTTTCTACCATAGGCTCCATTAGTATTTTCTTCTTGCTCTTGACTAATCCTCAATTTTCCCTATTTCTGCAATTCTGAAAATGTAGAATTTCCTGCAAATTCTATACAAATCTACCTCTGAGATCTATGTAGAAAATATAACTGTAGATTAACTCGATAATGCAATATACCAAAGAAAAATACTATAATCTACTTCTACTATCAATTTGCGGAAGCTTAAAGATTGAGCAAGATCTATCGAGCTGAACACATATAACCAGAAGAAGAAGAAACAATGCACATGAAATAAACATAAAATACTTATGGGAAAGCCTTAGCTAAAAACCCCACTATCTATATTATCATACAAGGTAGAAATACATCAAGATTATACAAAGCATTAGCTCTCACAGCTAGCCAGCTCTTAGTACAATCCTCCTGGATGCTCATAGGCAAACTTGGCTTATCACAAACCTTCTCCTCTACCCTCCAAGCTCCTATTTCCTTGCATAGTTTCCCCTAGGTGATCCTCCTGTTACCAAGTGGAAGACTCTCAACCAAGTGGAACACTAATCTCTCACATTCGTCTCACACCCTATCAGAACTGCATAATTCTCTTGTGCATTAATCTTTCCGCATGCATGAGTTTCCTTTATAGGAGAAAACATGCAACTGATAGTACACTGTCCTTGACATTTAGCTCAACTGGGTCTTTCTCAAAATAGACATGCATGAGTTTCTGATGAGAGAATCTTCAATTATCTGGAGTACACTGGTTGAGTGCATGCACGCATCAACTGACTGATAACTCACAATTAGTTCCTCAAACAGTTTGGAACTAATTTAACTGGACTTAACTCAGTAAACTAAGTTAACTAATTACAACTCAAATATAACTCAATATTATCTCCTTCATTAAGGGATAACTGTTGCATGACTTCAGAAAGATTTCTAACTTGAATTTCTCCAACTAATTAATCTATAATGAATTAATTAATTATTTCCAAGCAGCTGGTGAGACTAAATTCGAATTTTAATTCACAATTTGAGTTCAAGGACAAATTAAAATTGGAATATTATTGTTGCCACATTTCAACACTCCCTCTCAACAATAAAGTGATTATCTACCACCCTGATTCTGTCTCTATGGAACTCGAATTTACATTTTGACAATGCCTTTGTCAAAATGTTAGCATCTTGCTCCTTTTTCGAAATATACTACAGCAACATGATCCTCCTCGCCACACAATCTCTGAGATGATGATACTGGATGTCGATGTGCTTAGACCTATCATGAAATACTAGATTCTTGGAGAGTTTGATACAACTCTGATTATCACAATAGATCACAATTGGATCCATCCTCTGATCAAACAAACCAACTAGGATTTTCCGCATCCAGATGGCCTCACATGCTGCCTGACTTGCAGCCATGTATTTAGCCTCTACTGAGTTGAGTGCAACCAACCTCTATTCCTTGCTGTACCAAGAAACTGTCACTAACCCAAGGTTGAAAATCCCTCCTGATGTGCTCTTCCCAATCTGCATCAGTGAAGCCTTGTAGCTTCACTCCCTCTGTCCATCTATACCATAATCCATACTAAGATGTGCCTCTGAGGTATCTGAATACATGCTTTTCCACCTTCCAAAACATCTTGGTAGGTTGAACCATCGCTTGACTTAGTTGGTTCACTGCATAGCACAAATCTAGTCATGTGTTCACTAAGTACATCAGTGAACCCACAAGTTGCCTATACACAATAGCCTCTACTACTTCTCTTGAAGTAGGATCCTCCTTGTCAAGCCAGGAGTAACTCGAGAAAAACTGATTCATTTATTCCATTAGGTAGCTATCTATTATATACATGAATGTGATTGTTCAGTTCATCTTCTTGATGACTGTTCACATTCAATTCTCCCAATCGCTGAGGATTAGGTGTCAACATTCCCCCCCTTAATCTGAAGG
>APFE030412838.1:175300-216431 GCA_000404065.3 Pinus taeda
CTGATATAAAAAACTTTTGCTGATAGACTAATACTTCTGATGGCAAAAAAAATTGCTCTTATGAAGAAAAAACTTCTGGTGCTATACAGTCAAATTTTTCTCAAAGGGGTAAAAATATTTCAAAGTCTTTATGCACTATATTTTCTTCCAATGTCTCTGTAAAATATCCTTCATAACACCTCCCCCTTTTCTTCTTTAAAGAAAAACCATTCAATATATATATATATATCATTCAATGTATATGCCATAGAGCAATATTTAAAAAAAGATCACTGTATCAGGCAGCGTTTAAAATATCGAAAGATATACCTAATCCTCTGAAACTTTAGGTATATACCATGGCTCTTGACGATTTCATTTGCAACATACGAATTCAACAATAAAAGACATTGGGCATCCAATTCGTAACCAAATTAGTAAGGCCACAGATATTGTCGGGCGATATCTGCCTTTGGAATATCTTCCTTAGCGTGTTGTGAATGGCTAGTGCCAACCATGGTAGCGTAGACATATTTTGAAATCCATCTAAAAATTCAGGTAATATAAAGAATATACGATAAGTATTGTATTCCGTGTTTAGGATTGAAATACATATCTTCTCAGCGATATTAATTGCAACTGTATTTCACTTGTAAAATATATATACCCACGCAGCTTGACCTATATACCCACACAGCACAGCGTTTCAAATATGGTGACATATCCATATCAGACAACGTTTTTAAATATTGGATACAGCGATTTCAAAACTCAAACAACGTTTCAAATGAAGAGAACTTTGATACCATGCTCAACAGACAAAATATAACAATGTTTCAAATATGTCAAGTAGCGTTTCAAACGAAGAGAACTTTCGGATGCCATGCTCAGCAGTACGGCGTTAACCAGCGTTTAAATAATTTTAAACAGCGTTTTCCTTCAGGCAGCGTTCTCCTTCAGGCGTTCAACAACTTTGCAGCGTTCAGGCAGAGGAATAGTCGAACCAACCCATGCGTTAAACAACAAGGAATGTCAGACAGTGGACAGAGGAGTAGAAGGCAGGCAGTGGATAGAGGAGTTACAAGGCAAGGTTAAAAAAAGAACCTGGGACTTGTGCTCTGATACCATGTCAAGCCAGGAGTAACTCCAGAAAAACTGATTCATTTATTCCATTAGGTAGCTATCTATTATATACATGAATGTGATCGTTCAGTTCATCTTCTTAATGACTGTTCACATTCAATTCTCCCAATCGCTGAGGATTAGGTGTCAACACTCCTGCCTCTAGTTACCTGCTAGAGGAGTTTGCATGGGCTTGCACTTCTCCATGTGGAATCTCCTAAGTATCTCGTTGGCATACTTTCCCTGAGACACAAACAACTCCCCATCCTTCTGCCACACTTCCATGCCAAGGAAGTAATTCATGAGACCCATTTATTTAATCTTGAATTCTCTTGCAAGGTCCTCTTTGCAAGACATGATCAACTGATCATCACCAGTCAATATGAGATCATCGACATAAAGAATGATGATCAAAAACTTACATTCCACCACGATGTTGTACAGGTTTGCATTTTCTTCAGTCTTTGTGAAGCACAACCCGGTGAAGTAGTTTTCTATCATGGTGTACCAAGCACAAGGTGCTTGCTTCAGCCTGTACAATGCTCTCTTAATTCGGCACACATGCAACTCATGATCAAAGGTCTCAAAACCTTTGGGCTACTCTATGTACACCTCTTCCTCAATCTCACCATTGAGGAATGTAGTCTTCACATCCATCTGATGGATCTTCCAACCCATCTATACTAATAGTGCCAACATAGATCTGATAGATGAGTACCTTGTGATAGGTGCAAAAGTCTCATCCTAGTCAATCCCCTCGACCTGTGAAAAGCCACAGGAAACAAATCTTGCCTTATGCTTCTCCACACTACCATCAGCAGCTTGCTTTACCTTGTAAATCCAACGGGAACTCACAACTGACTTGTTCTCCAGTCTTGGAACCACGTCCCAAACACTATTACGAACTATGGAGTCATACTCCTCCACCATAGCATCAACCCAAATCAGCTACTGCACTACTTCCTCAAAGGAAGATGGCTTGGTCTCAACACATTCCCCAGCAAGGGCCATGTATCAAGTGTACCTCTCAGGTGACCTCCTCTATCTACGCTGAGCTCCCACATTCTCTCTTGCATCCTGCAACAATATATCAACTTATTTTGTGCGTTTCCGTCCATCTCTGGAAGACTCTGCTTGAGTAGATGTCTCCACTCCTAGAACCTCTGCATGTGGCTACTCTACATTAGTTTGAGGCTCCTCCTCCTTGGGAACCACCAGTTCCTCCACAGCCTGTAGTCGGAGCTCCCTCTCAAGGGAAACTCGCATGGCCTTCTTCTCATCAAACTTGAGACCTTTGCGAACCACTGTCCTCTGACTGGTAGGCAAGTACACCCGATAGTTGTGAGGTGTATCAGTGTACCCCACAAGTATCCCCAACTCTGTTGTCAGCTCAAGCTTCTTCCGTGCATCCTTTGTCACATGGAAATATATTGATGAGACAAAGATCCTGAAGTGACCCACATTTGGTCTCTTACCGGAGAAAGCTTCCTTTGGTGTCTTCATCCCAAGTATGCAATGTGGGCTTATATTCTGCAAATAGGCTGTTGTGTTGCATGCCTTAGACCACAAGTGAAGTGGTAGGCCTTGGTCATGCAACATCGTCCGTGTTTCCCCTAAAATGGTTCTGTTCTTCTTCTCAGCCACCCCATTCTACTATGAGTTATGAGGTGCCATCAACTCTCGTTTAATTCCTTCCACTGTAGAGAAGTATTTAAACTCTTGAGAGACATATTCTCCACTATTGTTGCTTCTCAAGGCTTTGATCTTCTTCCCTGACTCTTTCTCAACCAAAGTTTTGAACTCACAAAAATTTGAGAAGGTTTGGTCCTTCTTCTACATGAAAACAATCCAACATTTACGAGAAAAATCATCAATGAAAATCACATAATACTTTTGCTTTGCTGTGGATGCTATCAAGAATGGTCCACACACATCAGTATGAACTCGCTCTAAGATAGCCTTTGCTCAACTGTCTCGATAATGAAAGGAAGACTTGGTGTAGTTTCCCAAGGTACAACCTTTGCATGTGTCAACTTGCTCAAGTTTACCTTTGTGAAGTCCTGTAGATATTTGCTGCATTACCTTCAAAGCCCCATGATGCAAATGGCCCAACTGCCTGTGACACAACTCACCAATGTCTTGGCTTTGCACCAATTCTGCTTTCGTACTCAATGTTGCGCAATCATCTACCTCTATTTTATAGAGATTCTTCACCCGAATCCCTATCCTCTTGGTCTGACCTGTGTCTATGTGTCTTAGGAATGCCTTTCCTTTATTGAAGACAATATCGTAGCCTTTGTCCTCCAATATCACGACCAATACCAAGTTCTTTTTCAGTCCAGACACATACATCACATTTGTTAAGATGAGATGAGCTCCATGCTCCCTCTGAAAAGCAACCGTGCCCACTCCTAAAACACTATACTTTCGTCATCACCCATCTCTATGCGCATCTTGAGGTCTTTCTCCTCCAAGGCACTGAATAAACTTTTATCATTGGTCATGTGGAATGAGGCTCTACTATCAATATACCAGACACAACCCATCATCAATGACACCATGCATTTGATGAGGGTAAAGTCCATTTTGAACTAAGAGGCTAATGCCTCACCTTTTGATCCTATCGAGGATCCCTTCTTGGACTTCTTTGATGGGAAATTAGTCGCATAATGTACCATCTCAATTTGAAGTATGATATGAATTCGATTTGCTCCTGCAACCCCGAACTTCAAACTTCAAATTCTTTTCTCCGTATATTGTTCACAACTCCGATAAACTTGGCTCTAATACCATGTATAATTTCCTGCAAATTCTCTACAAATCTACCTCTAAGATCTGTGTAGAAAATTTGAATGTAGATTAACTCAATAATGCAATATACCAAAGAAAAATACTATAATCTACTTCTGCTAGCAATTTGCAGAAGCTTAAAGATTGAGCAAGATCTATCGAGCTGAACACATATAACCAGAAGAAGAAGAATCAATGCACATGGAACACAAAAAAATACACAAGGGAAAGCCTTAGCTAAAAAGCCCACTATCTGTATTATCATACAAGGTGTAAATACATCAAGATTATACAAATCCTTAGCTCTCACAGCTAGCCAGCTCTCAGTACAATCCTCTTAGAAGCTCATAGGCAAACTTGGCTTCTCACAAGCCTTTTCCTCTGCCCTCAAAGTTCCTATTTCCTTGTGTAGTTTCTCGTGGGTGATCCTCCTATTACCAAGTGGAAGACTCTCAATCGAGTGGAACGCTGATCTCTCACAGTGATCTCACACCCTGTCAGAATTGTGCAATCCTCCTGTGCATTAATCCTTTTGCATGCATGATTTTCCTTTATAGGAGAAAACATGCAACTGATAGTACATTGTCCTTGACATTTAGCTCAACTGGGTATTACTCAGAATAGATGTGGATGAGTTTTTGATGAGGGAATCTTCAGTTATTTGGAGTACACTAGTTGAGTGCATGCATGCATCAACTAACTGATAACTCACAATTAGTTCCTCAAATAGTTTGGAACTAATTTAATTGGACTTAACTCAGTAAACTGAGTTAACTAATTACAACTCAAATATAACTCAATCTTATCTCCTTAATTAAGGGATAATCTCCTTAATTTAAGGGATAACTGTTGCATGACTTCAGAAAGACTTCTAATTTGAATTTCTCCAATTAATTAATCCATAATGAATTAATTGATTATTTCCAAGCAACTGGTGAGACTAAATTCGAATTTTAATTCAAGGAAAAATTAAAATTGGAATATTCTTGTTGTCATATTTCAACAGAAAGCCTCTGAAGAATCATTTCATTGGCCTCTATCTTCTTTTCCCGAGCGCTTGCAAATATTTCTTGAGCTTCAACCAACCTATCGTTGTCTGCCTTATAATTTTTTATCTTTGCCCTCAAGCTCCTCAATGTAGCTATTATACCAGGAGAATTCTCATCTCCTTTCTACCCAACTGATCTGTAGGGAGAGTCACGGGACCTATAGTCTACCATTTTTCTTTTCATCCTTGATTCTCTTCTTCCTAAAAGTGTAGCATGTCAAATAAACCAAATAGATACCAAAATCAAATCCATACCTCATTGATGTCTAGAGGAGGCTTATCTCATCTGCAAGATCAGTCCACATTAGCATATACATATATAATCATAAGCATATCCATATAACAACATATCAACATCATGCATGACCATACCAGCTGTATACCATGACCCCATGCATGACAACCATAACCTTGACAACATCATACATTTCCTAAAGAGAGCACAACCCTCTCTAATATCACCCTATAACGTACCTCCTCTCACATATACCCACTTTCACCAGCTTACCTGGTGTAAACATGAGATGAGGGACGCTATTACATGACTCAACCTCCTAGATGACCTTAAGGAAATGGAGTCAACACAACCAAACCATACTCACTTCCCTCAGGTGCCACAGGACCTCTAGGAGTAACCCAACTCCTCCAAGTGTCCAACCCCTGAGATAACTCACTCTTTCCATGACTTAGAGTCTCAGTCGCTTCCTTTCAAAGGCCTTCATGAGACTAAGGGTTTCCAATCGCTCCCATAGGCTTGCATCACTGTGACTATGACCTTTTTTATGCCGGCATTGTGCTAAGTACTACAAGAATTAAAGATATTTTCTAGGGTTGGGGCTTAGCCTCTTCCCAAAAAATTATGAAACTTTCAAAACTCATAAAATACATGAAGGCAATGCTTGTAAACCAAAAACTAGAACTAGGACTTGACCTGACGATCCCCATTCAAGACTGACATTCTGTCAAACACTTGGTAGATATGCAACCTTTAAGTCATGAATGCAAGTCTGAACATAAGGGACTGAAAACTTATTTGAGGTTTAACAAGAAGGGTCATTTCCTTCTCACATTAGCTGTTATAACACCAATTAGGTCTTGCATTAATTATTCTTTTAGTTACAAGTAAAAACATGAAAAGAGCCATGAATAAGAACTGCCATATAATCATGCTTATAACCATCATAAAACTAGATAAATAACAATGAGAGAACAACCATTAAAGCCACATAATAACAAGTACATTTACTAACCAAAAGCAATAGAAACTTAGCTTTTATTAAACATAGGCAAGAGCCAACGAGGTTTGGGACTTCCAGGTACCACCCAACTATAAATTGGTTGAACCAACTATTTCTTTCAACTAATCACCCTCGTGTCATATTCTAAGCATGAATGTGGGATCTTATTGGATAAACCAATCCAAAAACAACCAGGGGAATCCAAATGTTAAACCACCTCCACCCTCACCATACTGTAATCTCACCTAAAGTGGTCCTGAGATCACAAAACCAAACTAATCTTGGATGCCTCCATATTCCTTCACTATCCTTGATTAATTTTCCCATCTCCACATCTAGGCTTTACTGTGTATCTTGCCATTACTAGTCAAGGGATACCTAGGCCTTTGGGGATTTTCCTAAGACCATCACCATCCTTGATTAATTTTCCCAACTCCACCCCTAGGCTTTACCATGTATCATGCCATTATCGGTTAAGGGATTCCTAAGCCTTTGGGAGTTTTCCTGAGACCACCTCACCCTGGATTCTGAAACCATATGGAAATCCAAAGCTCAAATCGATAAAGAATCCCATCACACCATGGCTATCTGGAAATGGCAAGGCAAGGCTATCACATTAGGAAACCAAGTACACACATGCATATGTCATGCATGCCAAAACCATCTAGGAAATCATATAGTCAACTTGGTACTTGCAATTATTCTTGCTGAAGTTGATTGATCTAAACTTTCCTTGATTTATCTTTGCTTTCATTTGCTTTCCTTGTCCGTCCTTTGCTTGCTTGATCTCCTTCTCCTCTTGGTGCTCTTCTCCTATCTAAGAATAATTCTGAGAATGAGATGATAAAAGGCTACCAGCTGATGCTTTGATATCTTCATGCCTCTAATTTCTTCATTTTCCTTAATTTTCTTTCAATTTCCTCCTCACATGCAACCTATGACCTTTCATCTCCCTTTTCTCCTAATCTCCATTATTTCATAAATAAAATGCGAAAAATGGCTCTTTTCCTTTTCAAAGCCTTTGTGATTGCCTTTGCCAATTTCCCCTTAGACAAACACATCAAGTGATACCCACTAGGATATCTTGCCCAACATTCAGCTTGGAATAAGTGTCGCATGACCTTGGTCTTATTTTTCCTTTATTAACTTTTATTACATGAACTTTTAACCTCGGGATATTACAACAAGGAATGTCATTCATATGTGAATAATCCAACCATAGTACAGTTCCTGGCTTGAGCTTCATACCCTTCGTTTCTTTCGTCATAGTAGATTTTGATTCATCCTAAATTTCAACAATTTCCTTGTGGGAACGACTATTTGATGGCAATGAAAAGAATCGCTACCATTCTCATGAACTTCATGAGGCCTCCATTCAATTATTCACTTTCACAAATGAGTAACATGCCCTACAACAAGCTCAACAATATACTTTTTTGGAAACCCTTTACATTGAAGTGAGTGCTTAGGCATTAATTTTCAACATATTCATGTCCAGACCTCCATTAATGTTGAGTAACATTTTCAAAACTAAAAACTCACCAGCATTACTGGAATTGTGATAGGAATACCCACAAAACTCTAGCCCCCAGTGAGGTACATTAATTTCCTAGAATTTGAAGCACCATATCCATTTTCTTCGAGGTAACTATCCATTTAGAGGAAATGGATGTAACAAAAGTTCCTAAATGATGGAATGAATCGATATAGAGAAGTGATCAGAGCGAGGCACAATCTTCATTTCATGCAGTTAATATATACAAATATTCGTTAAGAAGTTGCGTGGGTGGTAAGTATCCCCACGTGCTTGTGAGAGATAAATTTAGGCGGCAGTTAGGGAATGGTTGGCATAAAGGGTAAGTGTGAAATCCACACATCATTAAACAATATTCACTTGTTCCAATTACCACCATATTCCTGGTATCTTCTTAACCATTTACAATTTATTAAAAAAATTAAATATTTTATTAATTCTCATGAATATGGATTAATTTCCATAATAGTTAAATAAAATTAAATACCTTTTTTATTCTTCATATCTATTTTTCTTTCCTATTCGTGATATCTTCTTCAGTATTTTCATTTTATTAAAAAATATAGTAATGTATTAATTCTAACGAACATCACTTAATTTCCCTAATAATTAAATATAATTAAATACATTCCTTCTATATTTAAAGATTTTATTTTTATCTTGACAAGGAAATTTATATCATATTATAAATTAGTTTACTTTGATTTAACCATGATATGTCTTTATATATAATTATGAGATGTTGGGAAATATATTTTTATGCCAATAGGCATTTCTTTGCAGTGTTTAGGTGAGAAGACATTTTTCACCCTAGCTAATCATAGGTTTTCATTTTTTTTTTCCTTAGTTGCAATTAAAATCTAACACATGAATCCCAATATCCCCACGATTTGTTGCACAATCGAGTCCTGTCAAGCCTAGAACATCCCAGTCGTCTACACTCATCACTCTCATAAATACCCTTCTGACTATCGGATGTAGGAAGAGTGGTGGAACAATGTCATTCATGATTACACTTTGGAGGTTGAGCTAATGACTTAGTTTCTATCCCATCACCTTAGGGCACATCTGCACATGCTATTGTTGTAATTAAAACATAAGGTTAAATGGTATCACATTTGAATGCAGGGAAACAAAAAGGGTAACTTCCAAACTCGTTCATAAGCACACTTACATTCCTCTTTTTGTTCATCTTTTTGTTGCATGTTTTATATTTTTTATGCCAAAGAGGGCATCCAACTTTATATACTTGACAATAGATGTGGCTTCACTTAAACATATTTAGAACGTATTCTATTTTAAACAGGGAAATCAACATTCAAAATACAATGAATGGGTATTACATCATTTAGTATGGTGGAGTGGTTAGACATTTTTACTATACATGTCAAAATGATACAGAGTGAAAATGTAAGAGCTAAGTCCTATCAAACAACAAGTGGAACACATGCAACATAATTATTGGTAGGAGGTGACATGTGCTAAATAGCAGAGAGGATGTGTTGGGACATTGTCACACTTGCAAGGCTTTATGCAGCATGCTAGGACTCTAATTTCTTGAGAAATTGCAATGGAAGTATAGACAATAGTATTATAAACTTATTATTGTATGGGGAGGTTCAGTGAGACTCCACCTTGGGAAAGGTTTGTCAACACGTTGCGCTCATGCAAAGCTTGTGAGCATTGGGCATGCCTCGTGGCACTTGCATTGAAGAGTTTGGCAAACATTATGCGTATGCATTCAACATTTGACTCTGTTAGTAGTGAAATGATATTCTCAAATCTTATATTCCTCTAGTGTACCTTTGCACATTTAGGGGAAATTGCTAGTATATATTTATATATGATGCCTATTGTGGAATCTTACAAGTACTAGTTTTCCTTCACATAAAGCTCTTGTGAAATTCTAAAGTCATGGCACAAGGTTCTTGTTTACCATTGTTGGCATTCTATTATTTACATTATTTTAAACATGAACACATTTAGTTGTATGCCAAATTGATGGGTGATCACGTTAAGGTGACACTTGGTTTAGGTCCTTGCCTCTCTCATGGCACTTTCACGAGCTGTAAATTGGATAATCTAGATCAATTCTTATTAATAGATGACGAATATTACTTCAAGAGAGGGTTAGGGTAAGTACCCTACCCAATCTTATTGAAAGAGGTTCATTGTGATTTCGCTTTAGTTTTGTGAGATAGAGATCTACATTTTTGCTTCAAACCCTACTGTACTACCCTCTTTACTGGAAGGATATTTGAAAAAATTATCAGTGAAAAATTATTACGGTGGTTTTCCATTTTTTTCTATGTGATGTAATGTACAACCCCATTATTACCCACAAGTAAATTCATTGAAAGAGAAAATCTCAGTGTTTATTTTTTATTCTTTGAATTGGTCTTAAAGCTCTTAAATATTATTCTATGGAATTTCCCTTAACTTTTTTTTGACTATGTGCTTGGCAGGATTAGAATATTTCTAATGGCAGCAAGGTTTTATGTCCCCACAATGAAGCTGACTGGTCTAGGTTGGTACTCAATCCAATTTCTTCAAAGAATGAGGTTTCCATGAAAAAAATATTAAGGGTAAGTTTTTTGAGACAATAATGTTGATGATGAAAATGGTCATAGTGAAGAATCAATAGAAAATCCTCCATTTAAAAAAAAATATTGAACTAAACTAAGAATTACAAAATAATAAAATATTATTGACTAAATCAAAATCTAGCCATTGAGAATACTTTATTATATTTTTTGAGAGGGAAAAGATATCCAAAATGGTTGAATATATTTATTTAGAAAGTGGTTGAAGTGATTAACAAATAAAATGATTTATTAATATTTTTGTGAGAATAAAGGAAAATATGAATTTGAAATAATTATTGAATAATGGTTTAGCAATTATCTCAAAAATAAAATAAGGAATAATAAATAAATAGTGATTTATTTAATTATTCCAATGAGATTAAGTAAAAAATGATAAGAAATAATTATCAAATAATTATTTCTAGAGAATATTAAAAAAATAATGATTTATTTAATTATTCTCATGGGGTTTTTTGGATTTTAATGAGAAATCATTTAGAAAAATGGTTTACTAAATTATTTCCTATGGTGAAAGTGGGTTTTTCTATGGTAAAATTAATTCTACATGGTGTATTTCAATCAACCTAGTAATACATGGCTAGGTGATCATTTTTTAGGTGATAACAGATTTCCTCCCAACATAAGAGTGTCAGGAACAAATTGTATGAATGAAATATGTTGTAGGTTGCACTTTCACGAGACACTGAAGGGGAGTCAAAGAGAGAGAGAGAGAGAGAGAGAGAGAGAGAGAGAGAGAGGCAAGGAAGGAATGAGAATGGAGGGGGCGAGACCTACTTATCTAATAGAAGTATCATTTTATTGGTAAGTACATGATCTCAAATGAGGCAAGGGAGGCATATCCATACCCGCTAAGATAACTGAGTACAAATAATAATGATGTGCACAACAATGTGGGTCTAAGCAACAAAGTACATGATACATGATATGCTGGCATCAATTGTGCCAGAAAATGATACAATGAGTCCCATATACATAGTATGCCTGGAAAACAGAGGCTAGGACTGGATACAATAACATTTATTGATATGAGTACATGAGACATAGTTCCTATTGAGATGACCTGGTGAGGGGGAATCCCAACCAAAGAAGCCCTACCTAATAGGAAAGGGCTCTAAAGATATGAATGGATCATCTGAAGAAGATGACCATGTTGTGAGCATTGCAATCAGCGGAAATCAAGCCAGTTATATCTACGGAGCTGCAACTGAGGCTAGATCATGATCTATTGTCATGCAGGCATGTGGGAGGCTACCTGAAGGGACACCCTCTCATGAGGTTTGGAACATGTCACACACACCCATGAAATGATGGTGCAATCTGCTCGATCAATGGACCATCAAGTGTATAATTCTCAAACCTACGATAATGAATTGAAGTCGAGCATGTGAGAACCAATCAAGGCAAACGGAAATGATGATTCCCTTCACTTGATTTGAGGCATTGAATAATGATGAAATACAGAACAAAGGTACACTTCCCTCTAGACCTCTCAACTAGAATAAATGTGTTGAAGTTGATAGAAGAGGGTCTGCTAGAGTTGAGGTAATAAGGAGTCCTCAACAAGGGAGCGAGGATCATAGTAATGTGACTGATAGATTGACACCAGGGATTATGATGGAGTAATGTTATAAGTGGTGGATTGATGACTTCCCTTGTTAGAACATAATAGGCATGGTTGACTTGGAAGTGACTAATTTGATTCTAGAGGGGATGGCCAATTACTCAAATGGAGGCTTTTCAAAGACAAATTAGTATAACTAGAGGCCAAATCTAAGTAAAATTGGATGAATGTGGTGCAACGATGGATGATATACTGTAACATGACTCAATGGGACTCTAAACAAACTCCATAGATGCAAGGGTGATTGTTATGCTTCTTAACCTGCAAAGCAATACCGAACCAAGAATATGCGCGGAAAAATATCGAGAACACAGAATATGTTAAGAAAATATACCCAGAACACAGAATAGCAAAGATTTTATTACTCAAAGAGAAATGTTCACAGGCCTCTTCGAGGGGGCAACCTCCAATAGAGCAGAGCTCGATTACAAAACAAGACACGATGCTCCTCGCAGGGAGTCTCTATCCTTTATATATGACTCCTACATGCAATACCACGGGCCAATACCGTGGGTTTTATTAATACCATCTATCTAATACTACCGCCTATTTAACCTTTATTTAATACTACCGCCCATTTACAACTAATTGTGGTCCCATTTGCAACTAACTGGGTTAACCACTTCAAATATTAATATGGGCTTTATTGACTCTTGACTATGACGCGATCCCATGACATGAATAAGGGGGTTAGGGTAGGACCCTAACAACTTAACTCCACTTTTCTTGAGAACACTCTTGTCCTCTTTGTCCAACCTTCAACTGGAATGTTTAGGTTATTCGCCACTTTCCTTCAGAGTATCCACTTACTCTGTCTTCAAGAATGCAACTAGTTCATAGTAGAATCCACACACAACAAATTTATTCTATGGAAATAGATTTTCCGCTATTTGAAAGTGCCTCTTTATGTGCTTCAGCACGGATTCTAGTGTAGATTACAAATCGAATACAATTTTGTAGCTCAACTTGCATCAAAATATATAATGTTCTAGTCTATGCAGCATCTTCTCACACGTCGATGATCTAATGCAACAAATCGACCAACTCCATGACAAAGTGTACTGCTCAACGTTCCACAATGCACATGCTTCCACGTTGTTTACAACTCTTCAATCAGTGCATCCAAAATGCCAATCAACTCGATATGAGCATAAATGCATCAAAATTGCGAAATTAGAAAACTACGGGTCCGTGAAATTTGCCAGAGGTGAAGCCCGAGATTGCGTATCTGAACTCACTGCCACACAACCTGCCAATCAAATTGTACACATTAGACATAAAAACCACATGTCTTATAGTATGCTACCATTAGAACCCAATGTATCATGAGTTAGATTTAATTGCAATGCCTCTATTTCTATTAAAGACACTGCCATCTTCTGAAGAGGCGATGTGCTCGAGAGTGCCCATTCTCTCCTTCAACAATCCTCGAACATTCGCACTTGTTCACAAGGTTTTCGGTGCAAGCAATGTATCTGAATACATGTGTAGTAATAGATCTATGTTCTTAACTTACAATCACCAATTACTTTCAACAATAATTCTGGTTCTTGAAGTTGAAAAGATTGTGATATTCATTTCGTTGAATATTTCGAAACTGGTGCTTTTGCTCACTCTTAAACTTTATAATAAGATCAAAATAATGTGAAGACAAACTACTCGTACCAACAGCGCCATGCCTCTCAAACTCGAGATATGAAAACAAACAAAAAAAAATAAAATGATAAAATAATTAATATATATATATAAAATACAAAATATAAAAAATAAAAAGTATCGAGCTAGACTTTCATGTCGAGGGTGTGGCTCAATTACAACAACACAACATGTTCACAAGATGAAACCCAAGAACTATCACAGGTGGAGGAAGAAAAAACGATCCTTGCTAAGGAGCTAATAGACAGGAATAACGTGTTAATTTTTTATATTGTTCTACGTTGTATCAATTATTTTAGCCCAATTTTGAACTTCAATTATCAATATTAGCAATAGTTCCAATTACAGTTAGTATTTCCATTCATCAACAGTAATTGAAGATAGAACAATATAAACAATGACAAAGAAGACAATCAACACATCAACAAGAGACACCAGATTTGGTCTAAGACCAGGGTAAAACCCCATAAGGGGGGAAACCCTTTCAAATTCTTCTTATATTAGATTGTTATAAAAAGTTCAGCCGAGAGTACAATGAGCCCAATACAATATGATCAATAATACACCCC
The DNA here is from genome assembly GCA_000404065.3 of Pinus taeda. Taxonomy (NCBI): domain Eukaryota; kingdom Viridiplantae; phylum Streptophyta; class Pinopsida; order Pinales; family Pinaceae; genus Pinus; species Pinus taeda. Next base: position 189,464 of record APFE030412838.1, read on the forward strand.
AACAACTTTAGAAACCTGTATACAGTGGTCGAATATGTCAAAGACAACTTGATTCAAACTTCAGACAACTTTATAAAACTTCAGAGGATAGTTAATTGCAGTCAAACCCTTGGTCGCTCTCATCAAGTTAGCATGAGAGCGACTATAGCTTCCTAGTCGCTCTCTTGCCTATAATATGCCTGTGACCATGGAAGAAATTCCTCAATGTTGTGCCAATGTCTAGAACAGAAAACCTAACTTTGAGCGACCTTCAGATATGAGGCTTTAGACCTCCATACGACCTTTTCCTTCGCCAATGTACCAAACCAAATCAGATAGAAGAGAAGAAGATGCTTGTTGTTGTGATGTCCAAATGAGCTTCAAGGTCACTTGTATTTACAGGCTTCTAGGGGTTTTCAACAAGGTCCACTTGATGTTGAGGCCGACATGTCCAAGTGTGCATGAAGGTGAATCCGACCTAGTCCAATATCCATGAGTGGGTGCATAAATAAAAAACCAACTTCTGCTTGTACAAACGAGGTGATATTTAGGTCAATTTTGGTCCTCTCAGAAAGAGGAACTCAATGCCATCATCATCTCCATTAAATGAGTAGTCCAAAGTGGAATTTGACTGTAGTTTCATATTTTTAACACTCCCTCTCAACTAGGGAGAATTCCACCTGTAAAACTTCTCCATCGATCAATGTGTCATCATGTCATCATGAGGAAAAACATTCTCAACTCTATATGTTCAAACATTCTTGAATCTAAAGAAGAAGAATCACGGGGAGAAAAAGCTACCACCCTCTGTCCATCGGGATACAACCTGGAATATTTTTTTTTTGTAAGTCAGTAAAAGTATATTAATTCACAAAGTTACATAAAATACAAAGGTCTATATGACCAGACAAACCATTCTGCTTTTCGCTTGGTCGATCAAAAGTTGTACTGAACAGTATAAGGGCGCTAGCCTACAAACTGAGAAGACAGGCCTGACCAAGACACAAACAAAACAAACTAACTGAACTTTCCATATAGTACAAAAAAACTAGAAGGGGCTAGCCACACAAGGCTACCTGAACCCAAAGACGAAACTAAAGAGTGACTAGGATGACTTGAGACCCATAAAGGATTAAAATTCAAATAAGAAGTCTTCAAAGGCTGGCGGATGCAGAGAAGAGTGCACAAACAACTCTACAGCTCAAGTTCCACATAATCTTTGAAGGTGGCACTAGTGCTAGCAGCTACATTAACATGTTCCAATTTCGGGGCTTTCTGAGCATTCTGGAGTTTCCCCACGGGAGCGTTGGTATCTTCTGCTAGAATATCAACAACAATGTTCATACCCCGTTGGATAGAGAGTTTGAAGAGCCTAGTGAAGGCCCTCAGATCCTCTGCCAGCATTTTGATTTCCTCTGTTAGCGACTTTAGGCAGATTTCCAGAGCGTCAAGTCTAGTAGATTTTTTAGCTGAAGCCAGCGTTGTGGTGTAGTATGATTCTTTCATGGCTTCCCCCTGCTTGACAAGAGCTTTGGCCAACATGGTATTCATTTTCCAAGCCTCACTCTGTGTCCTAACAAACTGCATGGCTCTAGTGGTTGAGGTTCCTGGATCTACAATCCACTCAATTTCCTCCTCATTTGATTGCATATCTAGCCTCTCCTGCTCCTCATTTACTTCGGCTTCCATCTCATCAATTATCTTCTTCCCTTTGGCCGAGACTAGAATTTCATATGCCTCCCTAGCTCTTTTCAACTCTCTGTTTGCTGACTCATTGTGACAACCCCCAATTGATATAGTGTTGTTGTAGGTGATAGCGGGTGATGGAGACACTTCAGAGAACCAGACAAAGAACAATGCAGAGTGCTTAGGACGAAGAGTTGGGCGAGGAGCATAAGATGCGAGCGCTCTTTGGTAAGACACTATAATTATAGTGGAGGGATGAGCGTATAGGTTGAGCGAGGTTTGTGAGGATCTTCAGATTCTGACAACATTACTTCTCTTTCTTTTCCGGCGTGCCTTCCTCTGCCTACAATTCAAAGAACCGGATTTGTCATGCTTGAGGTTTCTTGTCATGGGCCACGTGTCATATACTGGGCCTAGAGTTCTATGACAATCATTCTTCTACAGGATTTTCTTCATCTTCCACTGCGGGTGATGGTGCCTGCCATCCCCAATCCATTTCGGGGTATAATGATCTAAGAGGTGAGCCTTAATGGCTATCTTCATTCGTTATTAAGGTGTGTCCCATTGTACTACTGCACCCCTCCTCCCTATAAAGAATGTCTTTTCTCGAAATATGTAAACACTCATGTGACATCATGCCAACAGGTGTCTGGGTAAGTAATGTGGTGATTGATCCCGTAGTTGGCCAGACAATCAGCCACCGCATTTGCCATTCTTCTTACCGCTTGTAGAATGATTCTATCAAGGCTTGAGAGGTGCTCTGCTATGAGCTCTGTGACCTTGGCCAACCTCCAGTTCTTTGTTACCTTACCCAGTTTCAAACCCATCTACAGTTTCCTTGCGACATTGATAGCCAAAAGAGAATCCCCTTTCACCATTGTAGCTCATGTTACCAGGCGAATTAGTATTCGGAGCCCTTGCTCTAAATCCGCAAATTCAATCTCATTGTTGGTTCCTTCTCCCATAGATTGACTGAAAATATGTTGAATGTCACCTTTGTAATTTCGAAGGACACTTCCTATACCTGTCGGTCCAGAATTGCCTCGAAAGGCCCCATCAAAGTTCAGTTTGTGAAATCCTGTTGGTGGTGGTAGCCAAGGATTCATGGAGGGGCCTTGCTATTTTCGCGATTTAGATGAACTGGAGATAGTACCTACCTCAATTCCAAACGTCTGCAGAATTCATAAGTCAGTCGCTGATAGATCCTTGTTTTATTCTGCTTTCCATCTGGTAAGAGTCGTTTCCCTCATGTTTTGCAGTATGGTGGCTCTGATAAGCTCTACGGTTTTAGCTTCATTTTGAAACACTCTTATGTTTTGTTCTTTCCATACCGACCACACTATGAACCCAAGGATCAATTTCAATAATGTATTGACTATTTGGGATTTGGAAAAATTACTTCGCCAATTTGCTATGATTTTCTGTATTGAGTCTCTGTTCCTGTCCGTACTCTTGAAGATGGTTTCCATCCAGTTCCAAAGGCTTTCTGTCCAGTTACAAATATTGAGGAGGTGATTCATTGATTCCTCCTCATTTTCACATAGGGGGGCAACGTGAGGGGTCTATGAACCCTTTATTTTGGAGGTTCTCCCAGGTAAGAGTTCTTCGCTGCATCAAGAGCCATAGAAAGGTTTTAATCTTTGGCCATTGTTCATCATCCCATACTCTGTTATACCAATTGGCTTTTTACCCTTGGTCTCTTTCTTCTATACAAACTCTTGCTTCTTTGAGGGAGAAGGTACCCCCCTCGAGCTTGCCCCAACATAGTTGATCTGCATCATGAGCGTTTCTTATTTTCCTTTTAGCCAGCTCTATTTGCGGAGCCATCATATTGTTGTCCCTCTCTTCTGGTTGCCATGTATCGTTGAAGATCCATTGTTTCCATGCTTGATTAGTAGTGTTAGGCTTCTAGTAACTATTCACGGTTATCTTCCCTTGTTCCTGGTATCTTCTCTGAATGGTGAGGAAACCTAGGCTTTCAAGCTTACGTAATTGCTACCAAGCATCCTCCTAGAACAGAGCAGTTTGTCCATTACAGACTTCCCAAAAACTCTGTTCCTGAATTATGCCTCGATTAGCTCTTGTTAGGTTCCAGATTGGAGATCCTTCTAGAGGTTCCTGCATCTTGATCAGATTCTGAGGGCTATAATGAGTTGCATACTTGGATTTCCAATGCTTGGCCCAGGGAATGTTCGGTTCTTTAACCATCTCCACCATAATTTGGCTCCACAAGTTCGGTTGATGGTGTAAGGGTCCTGTAGGTTTAACCCACCGAGGTGCTTGGGTTTGCAAATTTTGTCCCATGCCATTAAGGACCACTTTTGTTTAACTAAGTTTCCCAACCAAAGGAAAGATTTCTGGATGAGTTAGATTCTCTAAAGCACACCTTTAAGTGTCGGGAGAATAGAAAGCATGAATTGAGAAATGGCTTGGAGGACAGATTTGGTGAGGACTAGGTAGCCTGCAAAGTTAAGGATTCTATGGGTCCAATGCTGACAACACTTCTCTAGATTGGCGAGCATTTTCTCCCAATGAATTTTTTGCTAGGGTTTGTTTGTTAGCGGAATGCCTAGGTATCTGGAAGGGAGGTTACACCTCTTGAACCCGAGGACATTAGATAGATTTTTCTGGATTGCTAGGTGCGGTTAAAAAATAATATGGAAGATTTAGCGAGATTGAGTTCCATACCTGAAGCAAGGCTGAAGTTGTTGAGAATGCTTTTGAAACCAAGAGCTTCTTTGAATGAAGGCATGCCATGCAACATAGTATCATCGACAAACTGTTGATGAGTGGTTGCAGGGCATGAGGGCAAGGGTTGGAGTCCCTGAATTAAGCTATCCTCTTTAGCCTTTCTGATAAGTCGGCTAAGACCTTCCATTAGTATTACAAATAGAAAGGGGAACAAGGGATCCCCTTGCCGTATACCTCTAGTAGGTGTAAACTGGGTTGTGGGCTCTCCATTAACCATGATGGAAAATCTGGTGGACTTAATTAGGGCTAGGATCCGTGTTATCCATCTCTTCGCAAAGCCAAAGGCATCCAGAATAGCCTCCAAGTAATTCTAGTTGACTTTATCATAATCCTTCAAAAGGTCCAACTGCATTAGCATGCCAGCTTTTTTCTGATTTTGGAGAGTTTGAATCATCTCTTGAGCTAGCAATATGTTATCCATAATCTGTCTACCTTCTACATAGCTAGATTTATCTTCCAAAATGATCCTTGGAAGAATTGGCTTTAATCTGTTAGCTATGACTTTAGATATAATCTTGTACAAAACATTGCATAATGTAATTGGCCAAAACTTCGACGATGTGTTTGTTTCCTCGTCCTTTGGTATAAGGGTTATGAAGGTGGAGTTAAGGGATTTTAGGATGGATGAGGAGCGTCGGGAATCTTCCACCACTTCCCAAGCCTCTATTTTGATTATTTCCCAACAGGCTTTGTAAAAGTTGATGGTGAAACCATCCGGTCCTGGCGCCTTACAATTGGGCATATCCCTCACTGCTTCTTCCACTTCTTCCAAGGTGATCAGTCGATTTAGAGCCTTGTTTTGATCCTTTGTGATAAGCTTGGGAATAGAAGTCATTAAATCCTAATAGCATCCTCTCTATTAATGTTGGGTTCCAAAGCATTTTGGTTTAAATGGTTTATGAGGAGGGCTGAAATTTCATGATGTGTTTGGAAAGAGGTCCCTTATTCATCCTTTATTCTTAAAATTTTATTAGCACTCCTGTGATCAATGGCCGATTGATGAAAGAAATTTGTGTTCTTTTCACATTCCTTAAGCCACTGAATTCTAGATTTTTTCTTCCACAGAGTTTCCTCCTGCTGGCATCTAGCCTACCAATTCTGCATAAGTATTTGTTCTGTATTCATTATTTCTTGATTTATATTCCCCTGGATCCATTCCTTGTGAATCTGTTCCAATTTCTCCTCCAACACCTTCTTTTCTTTAAATATGTTGCCGAAGACTTCTTGATTCCAGGATTTTAACCTGTTTTTGATATGCTTAATTTTAGCTTGGAGAATGTACATCTTGGTTCCTCTTATACCTATCGGTTCGCTCCACCATTGTTTAATTTTCGATGTGAACTCTGGATGTCTGAGCCAAAACTTTTCAAATCTGAAGGGTTTATTCCTTGGGGTACCAAGGATTACCACATTCATTATTATGGGCCAGTGGTCCGAGCCTCCACTTGGTAGTATGTCCGAATCCACAGTAATCCCTTCCAGAAGGATGGTTTCTGTCACTAAGAACCATTCCATGTGAATGCCCCGCTCTTGGGGAATATGTCTACAAGCTTGGTTGATTTGATAAAGTCTTTGAAAGCTTTAGCATCCCAGTTGAGCGCTCTAATGCCTCCTTTTTTTTTCCGTAAGTGAAGTGATCATATTAAAATCTCCTCCAAAAATTGCTTTTGCTTGGGGATATCTTTGCTGCAAGTTGGATAGAATTCTAAGCATTAGCAATTTTGCCTCTAGTTTTTTAGGGCCATAGACATTTGTGCAGAGATAGGTGTCTAGATTCCCTACCATTTGGAATTCTATTGAGATGTGAGATGTGGTAGCTTCAGAAGATATAAGCTGGAGTACCTGAGGATTCCAAAGAATGGCCAAGCCCCCTTCCATTCCACTGCTTTATGTTTCTAGGCAGTCCACTCTTTTGCCCAATTTTTTACTAATGTTTTCCATTGTTTTGCTAGAGAATTTAGTTTCTTGCAAAAAAACATATATGGTTGTTCCTTTTTGACTTTTTTCTTTAATAATCATTGCTTCTTTAGGCTATTTATCCCTCTAGCATTCCATGAAAGTACTTTCATAATTAACAAATTTTTAGGAAGTGAGTGTGAATGCCTTAAGGGCTTTCATCTTACCTGAGTTTAGGAGCATTTGACCGAGTTCTTGTAATGCTTCATTGTTTGTTCTTCTTCCTTGTTTTTTCTGATGCTTTGGGTTGGTTGTGGTTTGATGCAGCCCCTGAGCTCTCACCCCTAGACCTTTCGTTGTTCCCATGCTTCTTCTCTGCATGTTCATTTCTTCTTGTTGTCTTGCTATAAATAACGTGTTGATTCCATTCACCTCCTCTTCAGATATGTGTTCTATGCCTTTCTTTTTCCATTGTTCTACCATGTTTGGTAGATCCATACCTTCCTATTCTAGAATGTCACTTAGCTCCATATCCTTGAGCCCCATTTCGCTAGTCATCATTTCTGAATCTTCTTCTAGTCCTTTTGTTGGTCCAGGAGCAAGTGGGATGTTACTTGATGGATTTGAATTGGGGTCTTGTGTCCTTGGTGTGATTGTCGTATGGCTGTCTCGCAGTGGCTCTTGCTCTTGATTGTTGTCCTCCGGTTCTGTCTCTGATTCAAACACTTCAAATGCATTTCCTATGCCTCTAATGGATGTACTTGCTTTATTTTGTTGCCTTTTGTTTACTCGCTGTCTAGCATGAGGTCGAATAAAAGCCTCCTTATTCTTACCCCCTGTGTTTTCCTTTGGTTTCTCCATCGTTCTATTCATTGGGAATTCTCTGATCAAATTTTTATGTTCATGAAATTTCCTGCATCGAAATGGGATCTGCTCATAGTCTATAGCTTGAAAATACACTTCATCTCTGTATTCCAACCACAAGCCCTCATGCAGAGCCCCCAAAACATCCATCTCAACACAGATTCTAGCACAGGAGGTGTATCTCTTCTGTAGTGTTTCCTTTGAGGCTTTGATGAAGGTGCCTAACTTATTACCTATCTGTTCTAGTGTTGCATGTCCCCAGTAATCAATCGGTAGAGAAAATAAGTGAATCTAGATAGGTACCTGTTTGAAGGTTTCCTGTTCTAGTGCGAAGTTGGGCTTCGAAGGTCTCATGTATAGACCTACTGAGGCGAAGAAATACGGGCCTTCATCAAAGATTCGATCCTTCCATATTGGTGAATACCATCATGAAAAATCCTTTGGCCCCTAGGTGGAGTCTTACATCCCCTCTGGGTTTCCATTGCTGCTTGATCCACAAGCATAGGGATCGTTCTATTGGCCAAAAACCCATAAACTTGCAGATCACTGCATGTTCTGCCATGTGTTCTCAGTACGCCTGTAGTTCTGGGTCAGAGATTATTATCTGTAGGTTTTCAGTGGCTTTAAGCTTGTAATGTCCCTAGTTCTCTTTCTTTTTGGCACCCGTAGCTATTCCATCCTGTTCTGCTTTACCTTGGTTCAAATCCTCCTTTTTCCTTGTTCGCTCATCCCCAAGCTCCTTCTCTTGTGATATCTGTTATGGAAAAGGGTTTTTCCTGTCTCTGTCAGCTATATTGTTGCTGCCATTGATTTCTCTTCGTTTCTCGGTGTCTTTGCCCTTGCGAATTAGCTTTCCTTTATTGGTCAGATCCTCCTTTCCTGTCCTCTCAAATCCTGAGATTTGCACCCCGTCCAGTGCAGTTTTATCCTTGTGCATCATTGCATGTTTATAAGATGGGGTCCCGTTGGACCTCGCGTTTTTCATCTGTTGGGTCAGAACCTGCCCTCTTCTACGAAGCTCTACAGCTCTGGAATTGTCCTCCTCCAGATTTGGTACTGTGACTACAGCTTGAGCAGGTATTCTTCAAACCCTAGTAGCCATGGAAGTCATTCTCCTTCACAACCCAAAATCTTTATCAATGAGCTACTACCCGGAAATATTTGTCAGTGGGCTACTACCTAAAATATCAGTCATCAAGCTACTACCTAGAATGTCTATCAACGGGCTACTACTTGGAAATATGTTGATGGGCTACTACACGAAATATGTCATCATGCTACTACCTGGAAATGTCATTGCACGACTACCTGGAATATGTCATCAAGCTACTTCCTAGAAATTTCATTGGGCTGCTACCTAGAAATATCATGGGGGAGCTACAACTCAACCCATATCGAGCAATAGGTGATGTAGGGGAGCTACTACTCAACCCATCCTATTGTTCATTGATCTTCCCAACAACATGTGGTAGAACACCTGCATCCTAATCCTAGCTTGGGCGAGATACCCAACTTACCAAAGGTAAGTATCTCACGCCCCTAAGCCTCCTCACCCATTGGCCAGACAAGGAGGGATAATCCCAACAAGCTCAACTTATGGGTATGATGCCAATTGGGGTATACTTTGTAAAGACCAAGATAGGTTGAGCTACTACTTCAACCCTATGGGTAACATATAGGGGTGATACCTTATTGTCCAAATATCCCTCAACCCTAGGATCCTAATGTTATGAATATAATATATAGGAAATAATGTAAATGATAATAATTATAAATAATGATTATTTAATTAGTAATTAGGTTTAAGAGTCATGTCTAAATGAGACATGATTCTCCATGAAGAGGCAATTGTCTAGTATATAAGCAGGTCTCTCGCTCTCATTTGTGTTATGATTCATATTCATACATTTAATATAAATATTTGTATCCTTAATGAATATCTTCATATTCCAAGTCTTTTGGAGTAGTTAACAGGAAGTATGAACTTTGTTCACTTCATTTGGTATCAGAGTAGTTTGATCCTCTAACCGCTCCACCACTGCACAGAACCCCGTTCTCCTATCTAGGTCCTTGGCCATAAAAATCTTCAACCTTATTTTCGTCGTCACTAAAGCATTCACTACAACAAGCATGGAGTTTCTCCACCACTGATTTTGTCAGAGGCCTTTGGCCATTTAATATATATATATTATATATATATATAAATATATATATATAGATATATATATATATGATATATATATATATATATATATATATATATATATATATATATATATAGATATATATATAGATAATATAGATATATATATATATATATATACACACACGTTAGAAGAGAAGAAGGAAAATACTAAAAAAAATCATTAAAAATAATTATTTAAAAACAAAAAAATTAAAATAAAAAAATAACAACAACAACAAAAATAAAAAACCTTACCGACTGCAGCCGCATCCAATACCCACTCGAGCCAACAACCGCGTTCACCACCGAACTCTGATTTCTGTTAAACTGCATCTGTCAAGTCTTTTGGTCACCCACACTCGAACAAACACCACGGCCTACTCGTCCATCCTGCAAACAAACCAACAACACACCATAGTGCCACCATTGTTTCTGCTCAATCACGACAGTCCACCAGAGATCCCCAACTGTCACCTCTAATGCCACTGATTATTTTCCCTGCCCATGCCACCGTGGTCCCGGCGCTGCTAGTTCGCATTTAGCCGACACACTCATCATTTTTCCAAAGACATTGCCACCATCGTTGAGACACTATCTGTTTCCATTCCCTTCTGACTTCACTATCACCATCGTCTGCATGTGTCACCACTATATATTTGGTCAAATAAATATTTTGGTGGTTCAATTAAATTTGAAAAGGGGGCTGCAACATCTATCGATTCCAGGTTGTTGTGACGGTCCGTAGGGTCACAACTTAAAAAAAATAAATCAATTAGAAATAGAATTAATTGTTTAATGAAAATATATATTTTTGCTAAGTATAAAGCAGGTATTAAGGTCGGCGGAGGCGGTTGTTTGGTAAAGTCGGACTCGTAAAGACGGTCAGGTCTTGTGCTCAAACCTGAGCGAGGGTGTTGACTAATCGCGGGTCTTACTCGTTTCCTGGGCCAAGCCCGCTCACCTTTTAAGGTCGGCGGAGGCGGCTGGTTAGTAAAGTCGGACTCATAAAGACGGTCAGGTCTTGTGCTCAAACCTGAGTGAGGGCGTTGACTATTCACGGGTCTTACTCGTTTCCTGGGCCAAGCCCACTCACCTTTAATTCACTCAAAACATTGCAGGTTTCGAAACGACTTCATGCACTGCGCGCAGCTCTGCTTGACCTAGCCGGTGCGCCCCCTTCCTGAGTTGCCTCTTGTGGCCTCCCCGCCTGGCAGCCTCCTACTTTTGGGCTCGTCCGTCCCTGGCCCATCCTTCCTAAGCTCCACCCCACATCAGCCTGATCGAAGCTGCTCCTTGTTGCGCGATTGTATGACTTGAGCAGCTGTGCCTAGCCATGGTGCCCTCAGGGGGCCCGGACCCTTTGGACCCTCCTCTGCCCCCACCCCCGGAAGTGATAGCATTTAAAGTAATGATCGCTTCGAGCTGTAAGAGATCACCCTCTGTCAATCAGCAGAAGTTCGTCAAGAAGATGGATTCCATCCCTACGGTAGCCCTTCCTGAAGAAGAAACCTGTAAAGAAACTTTGAACCTCGCTGAGAGAGGCCTCTTAGGCTAGTTCATGGGCCTTTGGCCATCGCCCAAGTCCGTAGAGGACTGGACACAAAGGAACTGGAAGCCGTTAATCAAAGAAGGTATAAAAAGCTACTTCATAGGAAAAGGATTTTTCATCTTTGCATTTGAAAGTGTAGAGGATAGAAGCTTAATCTTCAGAAACACACCTTATTTTATGGGCCCCCAAGGTCTATACTTAAACAAATGGTCGCCAGACTTCGACCCAACCCAAGATCTCCCATCAGTTGTACCGGTGTGGGTGCAGCTCCCTCATCTCCCCCTACACAGCTGGAACAAGAAGTCACTCCAGATCATCGGCAATGGATTAGGGAAATACATAGATCAGGAAATAAGAAAAGATCAATATTCATGTGCATGCATCTGTGTCGAAGTCGACCTGGAAGAGGGCTTGGCGGAAGCCATAAAACTTACAGTCGCAGGCTGGACGCATGTCCAAGAGCTGGACTATGAACAACTGCCATTTAAATGCAGACACTGCCATGGCTACGGGCACTTCGCCAAACATTGCAAGAAGAAGGCGGAAGAATAGCCAGACAAATAGGACGGCGAGAAATGGACTCAAGTACAAAAAACCACTAATAAGAAGAAAGGCAATGGGAAAGGCACTCAAAAAGAGACTCCAAGTAGCTCCAATCCCACTCAAGAAAAGATCTCAAATTTTAAAGAAAAGAGCCAGAGCATGTCAGTCACAGCAGCCTCGGAAAATGTGGACCAAACCGATCCTCCCATCAACAACACAGAAGATGTAGAAATGGCTCATCTGGAAGCCCCTCCAACCCTTCATACACAAAAGTAGCAAGGAAAAAACCAGCTGAAAGCTCCAACTCCTCAGAGGAGGAAACCCTTGAGAAACCCACAAGAAAAGTTGGAAGGAAATCTCGTAGAGAAGCAAGGGAAGAGGAGGCGGAAAGGCTCAAAACTCAAGGGAGCCAACCTACAATAGAGATGTCAATCAGGAGAAACTCCAGGAACAGGCCCCCAAAGGGGGGCTCCCACCCCACCCTGGTAAATAATGCACCTCATCTCTTGGAATTGTAGAGGTCTGGGAAACCCCTCGAAAGTAGAAGCAGTTAAGGATCTCCTTAAAATAGAACCGTCAGACATTCTAATGCTCCAAGAGACTAAGATAGAGGGGAAAGCCCTGCTAGACATCAGCAAGAAGAAATGGAAGAAAAGTACAGGAAGAGTAGTCAGCGCAAGAGGCTCATCTGGAGGGCTGGCAACACTCTGGACAGAAGATCTCTTCCAGCTGAACAAATACCATGAGACCCAGCACTGGATCTACATGGAACTTACGCACTGCACAAGTAAGTTAACCATCTCCCTTTTCAACCTTTATGTATATGTTCTATATTCTGAAAAGAGAGACTGTTGGAAATCTCTCACTGAATTCCTTGAGTAGCACTCCCCTAGCAACATCATTCTTGCCGGGGATCTAAATATAGTTTTAAAAGAAAAAGAAAAAAGGGGAGGAACTAATAACAGAGACCCCATACTCCCCATGGTGGAAGACCTCATCCAGCAGTGGGATCTCCTCGATTTCACTCTTGTCAAAGGGTCCTTCACATGGTCCAACAACCGAGTGGGTGAGGACCATATATCTGCTCGAATGGACCGTTTTTTAGCCCAAGGTACACTGATGATGAATAAGAAGATAATCACCACCAAAATATTGCCCAAACTGACCTCAGATCATAAGCCAATCCAGCTTATTGTGGAAGATGAAGAAGATCCCCTTTCGATTCAGCTCTCTTTGGATAGAAAGGGAAGGCTTCATAGACACAGTGAAAACTACATGGGCAAAACTAGTCACAGGATCCTCCAGTTACGTGTGGGAACAAAAGCTCAAAGCCACAAAGCAAGCCCTGAAGGATTGGATAAAGAAACCGGTTCCAAATCCAACCAGCCAAAGAAAAGAAACTGTACAGTCCCTTGAGGCCCTGCAAGCAGAAATGGAAAGAGGAGAAATCACCCCAACGCTCCTTGACAAAGAAGTTAAAACTCAATGCTCAACATATCGATCTCTCCGGATGGAGGAAGAGTATTGGCGAACTAAGTCTTGAATTCTGTGGCTAAAATCTGGTGACCAGAACACCACTTTCTTCCATCGCCAATATCGAGCAAGACTCTCCAGAAACCATATTTCTGAAATAACAACCTCAGAGGGGCAGATCTGCAAAGGGTTCAGTCAAATAAAAGAAGCAGTCGTTGAACATTTCAGATAGCTCTACACCGCAGATAACCATGTCAATGAGGAGGAAACTGCTGACCTCCTCTCCAACATCCCTCATCTGGTCAGCCCTGAAGACAATTCCATTCTCATCAACCCCATCACTGAAGAAGAAGTCAGCAAAGTCATTTAGCCTATGGATCCAGACAAGGCCCCTCGGCCTAACGGATTCACCATTCACTTTTACAAGACCTGTTGGGACATTATCAAAACTGATCTGCTAAAGATGGTAAAAGGTTTCATGGGAAAAGCCAAGGTAGGGGGAGGAACCAAATCCACTTACCTCACCCTCATCCCAAAAGAAACCAACCCGGAAACATTCTCCAGATTCAGGCCAATAACGCTTTGTAACGCCTCATACAAAATTCTGGCAAAGCTGCTAGCTAACAGGATCAAGCCACTGCTCAACAGGCTGATATCTAGCAATCAAGGTGGCTTTGTAGAAGGCAGGAACATCTTAGATAATGTCATCCAGGTGTAGGAGATTATCCACTCAAGCAATCAGCGCAAAGAAAAAGGCATGCTGATAAAACTTGATATGGCCAATGCCTTTGATCGTGTCAACCGCTCCTTCCTCTACAAAGTCCTCCTCTCCTTTGGCTTTTCCCCCCATTTTGTCAATCTTATCACTGCCTGCACCTACAACCCCTGGATTTCCCCTCTTGTAAACGGTCGACCCTCCTCCTTTTTTCAAGCCCAGAGAGGCCTCAGGCAAGGATGCCCACTCTCCCCTTTCCTTTACATCCTGATGGTGGACTCCCTCAGTAGAAAGCTAGCTGCCGAAAAAGCCTCAGGCTCCCTCCCTAGCCTCAAACCCTCCTCATCCTCCCCAGCATAGAATCATTCTCTCTTCGCGGACGACTCCCTCCTCCTGGGAGGTGCCTCAACCAGAATAGCCCAAGCCTTTGATTATGTTCTCAATAGCTATTGTAGGGTCTCAGGAGCCTCTATCAATAGAAATAGAAGCGAAGTCTATGGCTGGAACATTGGGCAGCAGGAGCTCACAAGTATCTCCAACCTGATAGGCTTTAAATGACATGCTAAATGGGAAAAGATCAAATACCTTGGCCTCCCCATCACAAACGGCTTCAACAAGAGGTCGTTGTGGTCTGAAATCATTAGCAAAATAAAACTAAAAATTACAGGTTGGGGAGGATATTGGCTTACAAAAGCAGGCAAACTCATTCTGATCAAGACTGTCTTATTGGTGCTCCCTAACTACCAGGCAGCCTTCCTTCTCACCCCCAAAAGCGTAACAGATCAAATCTCTAAAATTCTCAGGGTTTTCCTTTGGAAGGGGGGGGAAGGAAATCAAAACAAGTTTCATTTAGTGAAATGGGACGTGGTCAAGCGCCCAATCTCTGAAGGAGGCCTCTAGATTCGTGATCCAGCATTAGCTAACCTAGCGTTGGGAGGCAAGATCATTTGGAAACTCTTCAAAGAGCCCAAACACCTTGTCAGTGACATGCTGAAAACAAAATATGTCCATAACGTCTAGCTCAGAAATATCCAGTCAGCGCATTCAAATCACTGCTCCCAGGTATGGAAACTATGCAGTAAAACAATTAGTTTCTATATGCGCAGCGCGTACAAGATCCCAGGAAGCGGTAAACACATAAATCTGTGGCGAGATAGAATTATGAATCGTGATCCCCTTGTGGAAATAGACGAAATAGCAGAGTTAAATTGTTGGCTTGAACGCGCAGGTATAAAAAGCCTCTATGATCTGTCAAACTGGGATTGCCACGATAACTAGCAAAGCTGGGATATTTTTTGGAATTCTAGAGCGACTATATTGGCAGAAGAGCGTCCTAGAAGATCTGTTAGAAGAAGTTGTCCCAGTGAACAGAAAGATGAAGGATAGCTAGGGATGGGGGCATTCTGGAATTTACACAATAGCCACAGCCTATAATGTCGTTCAACCAAACAGGAACAATAGTAAACTGCCAGAATTCTGGAAGAAAGTTTGGGAACCGCTAGCGCTACCCAAAGTAAACTTTTTCTTCTGGACGCTGGTCCACAACAAGTTGCTAACTGGAGACAATTTGATGAAGAAAAGCATAGCAGGGCCGCATAGATGCGAGCTATGTAGAAGGAGCTCAGAAATAGCCAGACATCTCTTTATGGAATGCAAGTTTGCCAAAGAAGTATGGGGTCTCATTCTACAAGAGTTACAAATCCCAGCCCCCTCTTATAATTCTGTCGCTGATCTATTTGACTCATGGAACCAAAGCTACCCCAGCAAAATTCCCAGCAAGTCCATCTGGAGAAAAGTTTGGAACGCTATCCCCAAGTTTGTATGCTGGCAGATTTGGTTGACCCGGAATGACTTGATATTCAATGACAAGATGAAAACTCCTTTTGTGGCAGTGGCAAAGGCCAAATCCCTTCTCCTTGAAGCAGTCCAACAACAACATTCTCCAGAAGACTCCTTGCTCCTCCCCGAAGAAGAGATGTGGTTGGGCCCCCTCTCCCCTCATCCTCAGAAGCAGGTAACAACCCCTCATTCAACGAACCCGGAATGGCGCAAAAGGGACTCCGAAGCCAAATTCCATGAATGGTGGCATCAACAAAAAACAACCACGATTTTCTTTGACGGACAGCAGGAGCTGGAGGGGTCATCTATGCCCCAGATGGCACAAAAAGGGATAGTTTTTGTTGGGGCATCGGGCAGAAAACCAACAATCAGGCAGAGATTCAAGGTCTCCTTATAGCTTGTCAAATAGCTAGAGACAGAGGTGACAAAGAATTCCAAGCATTTGGAGACTCAGAGATCTTAATAAAAAATTTAAACACGGGCAAACTGTTTAACAATGCATGTCTCAACATATCTCTAAATAGATTAAAGAGCGTCCTGCTTGACTTTGACTCCTACAAATTCCTCCATATTCTTAGAAGCCTGAATAGTGAAGCAGACCTGATGGTAAACAAAGGCTGCATGCTGGGGAAAGGACAACTCCTCATAAATGGAGAAAGCTCTTATCATCCTTGTAATCCATGAGGATCCGGAATATAGTTTCAGCATAAGAAATAGAAATGGAGTAACGTAATGATGGCCGCCATGGCGTGAGTCCCATCTACTCCTCATATTAATAAAACATACCCGTTTCAGTGAAAAAAAAAAGAAAAAAAAGTATAAAGCGAGTATTAATTAAAAAGAAGAAGCGGGTATTAATTAAAAAGAAGTGGAAAGAAGAAAGGGGTATTAATTAAAAAAGGAGTGAAGGTTATATTAGGGAAAAATGTATTTATAAATAATAATAAATAATAAAATAGTGAAAGTTATAGTTAAACCATAAAAAAGAGGGCATTGTCACCCTAGTTTTCAAATTAAGGGGAAATTTTCATGAATTGAGGAAGAGTAATATTTTATTATAAAAATTAGAAGAACCCTAAGGGCATATTTACAAAAGAAAATGGAGTTTAATATGGAAACGAAAGAAGGAATATTCCCAAAAACTAAATATAACTACCCTTCAATATTATTTAGAATTAAAGGGTCAATTGTGGGAAAAGATGTTACTATCATTATCTCGCTAGTCGAAGGTAAAAATTATATAAAACCTAAAATCACAAACCAATTAGTGATTCCCGAGTCAAATATAATTGAAAAAAATAATTGTTTTAACAACAAAATATATGAGATATCCAATTTACAATTAAACTTTGAATATTATACATTCGTATCACAATTCTTAGTTCAAACCCTATGGAGCGATCAAGGTGACATTATTTTAGGTTCACCCTAGATGGAAACCCTTGGTTCTTTCATCCTAAATATGAAAAATAAATTTTTGACATTTTCTTACCAAAAAAAAAACTAACCCTAGAAGATCTTACGGTGAAGCCGAATTTAGTAATACCAGAAGACATAGAAGATATTTCGAAAATAATTTTTCAAGAAGGAAAAAAAGCATTACAAAATATGCAAAGAGAAGTTGATAAGGTCACCACTAACAAAAATGAAGAAGTTTCTCAACTGAAATACCATAGTGAAAAATTATTAACACAAATCGAGAAGCTTAAAAAGGAAAAAAAGTCATTAACAGACAAGTTCGAACAACTTTCTCAAGAAGTATCAAAGTCTCCAGTGGTAATAGTCGAGTTTGAAGATAAGGGAGCAGATACCAATCTAGTGAATGTCACATCTCAAGAAGAAGACAAGAAAGTTGAAGAAAATACACACATAAATATTGTAGTTCAGACGATGAACATCCCAAGTGAAGGTTTTGTAACCAACTCAGCAACATCCTCACAAGAAGAAAATAAAAAAAATTCCACACACCTAATAAGGGAAAGTTAAACCAAAGAAGTTTCCTATCGACATTCCATTAGTAAATAGGTTGAAGAGTAATGTCTAAATGAGACATGACTCTCCATGAAGAGGCACCTATCTAGTATATAAGAATGCCTCTCTCTCTCATTTGTATAATTATTCATATTCATACATTTAGTATTCCAAGTCTTTTGGAGTAGTTAACAGGAAATACAAACTTTGTTCGCTTCACCCACTATCTCAATTCCTCACCCTGGGAGCTCAAATATAGGGGAAGAGTATGGCTCAGTGTCCTTGATGTTAGGATATTTCAACGCATAGGAAATAATAAAGTATAACTTGGTCCAGTGTATAGTTAGGTAAAGTGTGTTTCTTTAGTATGTACTTTTTGTAACTTACAATCTGAAGGTCACGGTATGTTCTAGACATGAAGTGATCTGACGATTCATTTTCTCCTCGGTATTACTGACACTTGATCTGTGGCTTAACACCTGATTGGTCCATGATCTCTATTTAAATGGCATGGATGGTCATTTGTCTGGTGACCATTCATGAGATAAGCTTATGTAAATTTTCTTTCTTTTACATTAATAAAGTACCTAAAGTGGTCGTGTTGGCTCAGGCTGTGGACTATTTCCCTCTTTGAGGGTTTTAACCACGTAAAGAATATTGGTGACTAACCTATGATATGTTTGTGAGTGGTGTCCTTTGGTGTTCTATCTAAGGAACTTACCCTCTAAATTCCTACATGGTATTAGAGCTTTTCGAGGGTCGCATCTGTTCGTGATCCAAATTTGAAGCCGATACAACTGCTATCGTTTGTCGTTTCCTAAATATACTATTTTTTACCACTTTTGGGCCGATATGTCTGCTCTATTGTGTTAGTAGCATCTGTTCCAGTGAGGAATCCCTTTCGTTTCATGCAAAAAGGTTTCCAGTGGCCCCAGCTATGTCATTTTTAAGATTTGGGGGTATACAATCTTTATTTGTAGTTATAGTTATTTACCTCTCTATTTATTTCAGTTTATAGTCTTATCTATTATATATATATATATATATATATATATTACGGATCTTAACCTTTCATTTTTTGCGTATTCTCTTTGCCTCGTGACCCAATGTGATATGGGAAACCAGAAATATGAAAAAAAGGATTTTTCTCATGTGTGTGCTTTTTTCCATTGCGCCTTAGTGTGATCTCAAAAAATGAGAAACATTTTTGTTTTGTAGGAAAAAAGATGTTTTTCAAGCACGAAACCCGAATTCAGTTAGTCATAACAAACCAAACCAAAACAAAACAAACAAACAAACAAAACAAACACCCCATTTCCTCATTTCCAACAATTACTAACCTTTTAAACTAGCTCACTTGGTCTAAAGTTACTTTATGAGAATAGAGGTCTTGGGTTCAAGTCTTTCCTTTTGTTCAATTACTTTTTAAAAGAATCGATGTAACTTATGTTTTAAGGTTACTTTATAAAGATTGTTCTCACTCATTATAAAAACTGAGCCACTTGTAATTCTAAAGTCACTTTATCTTTTATTTAAGTTACAATTTAGTGGATAGTTCATAAAGTACCATTATAAAAGTGAATTTGACTTATTTATAAAAGTGGGTCACATAAAGTAATATTTATAGAAGTGAGCTAATTAGATTAAGTTTGGAAAGGGGGAGATTTTATTTTTTTTTAAATCTAACATTATCATCAACTTCCTAACATTCACGTGGTTCGTTGGCATCTTCAACAACTTTTCTTCAAAAAGCCATAACTTCTTCATCCGGAAGTTGTTTTCAGAGCTGTTTTTTTAATTGGCCTAGTTTTTCGAGATCTTTCCATTGGAACACTTAGTTTTAGCATATAAAACTTCAATTTCCTTCAAAATGGAAAGTCCATGCCTAGTTATTCTTGACAACACCAATTACTTCCAATGATTATCCTACATGGTGGATTTACTTAGAAGTAAAGGTCTTTATAGAATAGGCTCAGGCCAAGAGTCTAAACCTCAAGATGAAGATAAGCAAGCCAAATGGGAAAATAAGAAATATCAAGTACATGGGTTGACAGGGATGCCTATTTCTCCAGACCTTAGATTCCATATCACAAAAATTGATACCTCCGATTAAGCAATGAAAAAACTCAATAAAGTTTTTGGAATTAAAAATGAAATTAGATCCCATCAACTCAAAAATGAGTTTCTTACGTTGGACCCCAATAATTTTTCTTTCATTGAATATTTTTTATCCAAGGTTAATACCCTTAGACTTCTCTTGGAAGGTGTTAAGGTTAAGAAAGAAAATGGTAGCCTTATATATTCCATTCTTACTAAGTTAGGACCAGCTTACTCTGTGTTTGTTTCCACCTTCCATTCTACTAGAGAAGCCTTTATTTATCAAGGATAACAATACGAGTCCCCCTTGTTTTATACATTTTGTTATTCTTTAATAAGAGAACAAGAAAATATCTTACATCTTGGTCTTCTTAATACTGGAGACTCTTCTAAGAAAGCCTTAGCAGCCCAACAATAGCCAAATTCAAATAATCCTAAGAAGCAGCATCCTAAAAATAATGGTCCTAAACCAAACAAGGGTATTAAGCCATTTTAGTCTCAAAATGAAAAATCAACTCAAAAAAATGATAAGGCAACTAAAAACAAAGGGAAGAAGACTGATAGACATTGCAACTTTTGTAATCGTGATGACCACTTAGAATCCAAATGCTTTAAGAAGATGGAAGCCTTGGAAGTAGCAATGAAGAAACATAACATCCATTTCGAGCACTCTTCAACTTCAACTTCATATTCAGGAATATCAATTTATGCATGTGGTTCTCAAGCATCTTGTTTTGGTTATGCATTAAATATATCTTCTTCTTCTCATTCTCATGTGTGGCTCATTGATTGTGGAGCTTCTTATCACATGGCCAAAAACAAATCCATGTTTTCTTCTTTAAATGATTGTAACACCAAAAATATATATGTTGGCAATGATAGATCTCTTAGTGTTGTAGGGACTGGAACTATGCATCTAGACAATAGTCAATTTAATGGTTTATTATGTGTTCCTTCCTTATGTTGCAACCTTCTATATGTATATCAGATAACTCATTCAGGTGACGATAAAACCGTTGAATTCTCACCTCATGATGTTGTAATTAAGGACCTAAGAGATCCTAGACAGATTTTAGCTACTAGCATTGTTGATGATTCTACAAGGTTGTGTAAGTTTAACAACTTTAGGTCATTAACTCTTCCCTCAGTATTTGTTGTTCATAATGATGAGGTGAGCAAGCGTTCGCATGAGTGATTTGGTCACTTAAACTATCACTTCCTTCAAAATCTATGTAAAGAAAATATGGTGATAGGTCTTCCTATGGTATCTTGCAGAGATGATGTTTTTTCTGGATGTGTACTTGGAAAACATCATCAGGATAGTTTGAAAAACGTGCCTCTTGGCAAGCCTCAACCCATTTACAGCTTGTGCATAGCGATTTATGTGGTCCACTTCCAGTTGTTTCATTCTCTGGATACAAGTATTTCTTAACTTTCATTGATGATTTCTCCAGATGAACTTGGGTATACTTCTTAAAACTCAATAGTGAAGTCTTTAACACGTTCTTAGCATTTAAGGCCTTTGCTAATAAACAATCCGGACATCAAATTCTTAAGCTAAGGTCTGATAATGTCGGAGAATATGTTAACAACAAATTCATCAACTTTTGCACTAAGCGTGGAATTCAATTGCACCATATTGTTCCATATACTCCACGGAAAAATGATGTAGCTGAAAGGAAGAATTGCATATTAAAGGAAATGGCTAAATGTATGCTTTAATCTAAAGGACTTAGTCTTAATTTTTGGGCATAAGCAATTAACTATGAAAATTACATAGTAAATCGCACTCCTACTAAGGTTTTAAATAACATCACTCAAGGAGAAGCATGGAGCTCAATTAAACCAGATGTAAGTCACTTTCATGTTTTTGGAAGTGAAGCATGAGCCCATAATCCAGATGAGAAACATAAATCCTTAGAACCTAAGAGTAAAAATGTATTTTTATTGGATATTTTGGAGATGTCAAAGGATATAGACTTCTTCAACCTAAATCCAAAAATGTTATCATTAGAAGAGATGTAAAGTTTGTTGAAGCTATATAGGCCTACGATCTTAGTTCGCTGGGTGTGCCACCTTTCTTTATCCCTTCTTCTTCTAAAAAATATTCCTTCTTCAGATGATTACATCAAGGATGACAATCCTCCTCCACCTTCTCAGGATCCTCCTTTAACTCCTCGATTTCCAAAATGATTCTGCACTACTTGGGATGCAGCAGATGCTCTTGCAAGTGATCCTACAAATCAACTTTGTACACGTTCTTAGTTCGATAGAGTCTCTTCTTTACTAGCTCAAGCTTCAACGAATTATGATCCTGACACCTTTGCAGAACCTTCAATCCATCTAGATCAGGACGCATCTATGAATGAAGAATATCGTTCATTATTGGAAAATGATACATGGGACCTTGTTCCTCTCCCAAAGGGATGAAACTTGTTAGATGAAAATGGGTTTACAGAACCAAGTTTGGACCAGATGGAAAAGGTTATAAACATAAATCTCTTCTTGTTTCTAAGGGGTTTTCACAAGCTAAAAGCATTGAATATATTGAAACCTTCTCCCCTGTTGCCAAAATGAACTCTA
Organism: Pinus taeda; assembly: GCA_000404065.3. Lineage (NCBI taxonomy): Eukaryota > Viridiplantae > Streptophyta > Pinopsida > Pinales > Pinaceae > Pinus > Pinus taeda. The sequence continues at coordinate 211,595 of APFE030412838.1, forward strand.
TCCACCTTGTTCTTTCCCTTACTGCCTCTTTCAAATGGGAATCCACCAGATGGATGTTAAATTTTCCTTCTTGCATGGGGACTTGTATGAAGAAATCTATATGGAACAACCTCTTGGATTTTTACAAAAAGACTCTAGCCTTGCATGTCGGTGTAAGAAATCCCTTTATGATCTCAAGCAAGGCCCTCGGGTTTGGTATGCCAAAATGGATAGATTTTGTCCTGATGATGGATCCCCTTTGGGATTCGAAATGTCAACAAGTTGAACATAGTATTATGGATGATCCAAGTCATATTTTTCAAATGGATAGCTTTCTTTTAGATATTGTCTTTTCTAGGTGTCATTCTGACAATACTATCATTCTTGTTCTTTATGTTGATGATCTTATCCTTACTAGTAGTGATCCCAACCTTATAAACCATGCGAATATTAGCCTTAAAAGGTAGTTTGAAATGACATACTTAGGACACTTGCATTATTTTCTTGGTATTCAAGTCTTGCAATGCAAAGAAGGTATTTCCCTTTCCCTGTCCAAGTATGCATGTGATCTTCTATGCCACTTTCACAGGGAAGACTATAAGCCAGACCCTTCTCCCTTTTAGTCTGGAGTCAAACTTTTAGTCACTTGTACTTCCCCTGACGTTGATGCTACCTTGTACCATCAACTTGTTGGAAAAATTTTGTATTTGACCCATACCCATCCTGACCTTTCCTTTGTTGTTGGCCTTGGTGCTTGGTTTATGAAAAACCCACATGAAAGTCATTGGAAAGCAACTAAAAGAATATTCTGTCATGTTTGAGGTACAGTTCATTTTGGGATTCATTACAGTGCAGAACCATCTCCTCTATTTGTTGGTTTCACTGATTTTGATTGGGCTAGTGACCCTAATTATTAGAAGTCTACTGCAAGTTATGTCTTCACTCTTGGTTCTGGACCTATTACACGGGCTTGTAAGAAACAAAGTGTCGTTTCTTTTTCTTCAGCAGAAGTAGAGTATCATGGTGCCATTGAAGCTAGTAAGGAAGCCCTCTGGCTTTGTCAGATCCTGTCAGAGTTTGGTTTTTAGTAGCAACATCCAACTACATTTTGGTGTGATAATAAAAGTGCCATTCAACTATGCAAAGATCCAATCCAACATCAACACAGGAAACACATTGAACTGCACATGCACTTCATCATAAATCTCATTCATGACCATGTTCTTGAAGTGCAATATTGTTCAACTGATGATCAAGTTGCAGACATCTTTACAATGGCTCTCACAGAGGCAAAGTTTACTAAACTTTGATTTATGGTTGGAGTTCAGGAAGTTGTCGCTAAGGGGGGATAGGCTCTAATTCCTCTGTCCTTCTCCTATTGTTTCATCTTTGTACATCCTTCAATCCTATCCCAATTTTTTCTTAAGGGGGGATGTTAGGATATTCCCACACGTAGGAAATAATTAAGTATAACTTGGTCTAGTGTATAGTTAGGTAAAGTGTGTGTTATTTAGTATGTACTTTTTGTAACTTAAAATCTGACAGTCACGATATGTTCTAGACATGAAGTGATACGACAGTTCATTCTCTCCTCGGTATTACCGACACTTGATCTGTGGATTAACACCTAATTGGTCCATGATCTCTATTTAAAGAGCATGGAGAGTCATTTATTTGGTGATAGTTCATGATATAAGTGTTGGGTGTGGAGCTTGATTATCTTTTGTATTCAAAGGTATCGCCGCGTTGGACCCCGGTTCAAAATGAATATTCGTTGCAGGGGGGGTCCAGGGGGTGGCAGACCTTTGGGGAGCCCCCCCTGGTGGGGGGGTTTCGGGGGCAGCACCGAGGGAAAATTTTAAGAACCCCCCCCCTAAATTTATATGTATAATAAATGGGTGAATCTCCATGGTACATAGGAAAAATGGAAGGCGATTTTATCAATAATATAATATGTATATATAATTTTTTGGTGAATCTCTCACCAAGCATGGCGAATATTTTACTCAATTATAAAATATTGTAAGATCTTGGCGAGTTTTTCACTAAATAATAAAACTTTGTAAAGTCCTAGTGAATCTTAGCATTGTGAACTCTTACAGAATTTTTTGAAAAAGTATAAAACCATATATGACAAGAGCCACATGGTGGCAATATCGCTATTTTTTTTTCACATTTCCATGACATGGAACTTGTTTATAAAATTATAAAAAAGCCAACCAAGTCCCTTATAATATGCACGTAAGCTTATAACAGAATCTGATACCTCTATTATGCTTGTCTTCATTCAAGTGTCATAGCTACTATACTTAACACTGTGAATCACAACTCTCTTAGAACTCAACTCTATAGTGTAATTAAAACCTTTGGAAATTGAATCTAACAACTCTATAAAAAGATTAGTTGAAATAGAAGATTTTGTGAATGAGCCACTAACTATCACTGCTAAACAATCAATCTAGACTATGAAGTTCTTCCATCTTGATCACAATCGTGCTCACGATCAAGGGAGTGCGACCACCTGGCCTGACATAATGCCATCATAGCTTCCAATAATCAACAACCACCTTGCAAGGACATCCTAGCTCATGTCTCATGAATTTTATTCATTAATATTAACTGATATAAATCCTATAAAGATAATGTTAGAATCCTCTCCAGATTCATTGTTAATACAAGGGTAAAGGAAATTTTCTAGCTCAAGGCACTAGCCAATACCAACTTTGGTATTTGTGACCCTTTTGTGTGGATGCACCTACCGCGCCCCATTGGGTTTCTACCTTGTAACATAGTTCAAGGATCACAAGACTTTCAAATCTTCCTACTCCATTAGACACACTTTATATGCTATACATAGTGAATGGAAAGAAGCATTATAGAACACACAATTTCACAGAAGGAAGAAAAATCTTAGCCAGTTCAATATCAAAATCTTAACCACTGATTAATAAATAATAACAAGTAGTGTAATGAATTTTTCCGAGTTATTTATTTACAAGTTGTAAAGAATGTAGTGGAATGGAAAATATTATTTCGGCAACCCTTCAATATTTTCTACTAATATGTCTGTACATGTACATATGAAATTAAGAGCATTGTTGAATACAAAGTTTCCTTTTCTCTTGCCTCCATTTTGACAAATCAGTGTGAAATCAGTGTCACTTTGAATCTCCTTTCTTGTGTGGATGTTTTGACAAATCAATGTGAAATCAAAGGCACTTTGAATTTCCTTTCTTGCGAGGGATCACATCCACAGTTGATTAGTAAAAGATAATCTACAGTGGAAACAAGACCTCAATTCTTATTCTAAATTTGAATATCTCAGGAAAACATAAGAGATAAAAATGCATATGGCCTTAGTAGCTAGAAAACAATAACTCCATCATTACAAGACTACCTAGATTTCAGCACTTAATCTAAATAATGGCACTAGTTGCAATGCTTATTTGCATTAACACCATGGAAAAGAAACAACAATGTTTCAAAGCACACTTACTGGAAAAGTTGTAACGTTCCGAGAATATTTGATGATAGCATCTGAACCTCATAGCTATGGCGGGGAAACTAGGGCACCCAAATCTTGGAAGATATCTCATACCAAATCTGAGAAAAAAACAAAAAAGGGAAAAAATCAAAATATATAAATTAGGGAATGAATTGTTTACAAATCAAATACAATTCCTTTAACTGACAGTTAAATTGTGGTGATATATTTAAATATTTAGTAAGAGGGGAACTTCAAACCATGGAATATTACCTTTTTCATTACAGTCATCCCTCAGTGACTGAGATTACAAATCAATACTTATGGAAAGATTGTAAGAAATTTTGTGAAATAGTAAAGCATAACCTCTATTTTCAAGAAACAAAATCAAGACATTGTTACATCTACATCCATAATTGATACATAATCAATGAATCAAGTCCTTGTATGGCACAGGCTTGTTTCACAACCTCTATTTTCTCAATAACAAAATCAAGGCATTGTATGTGGTTATTTCCAAAAGGAAAATGCATTTTAATTTGGAAGAGGATATTATCAAAAGACATGGATTTATTCAAAGCTACAAAGCCTAATGGGTTACTAAAAAATAAGTTGGAATATGGGATCATGATACTTAAATTGAAAAAATATGCTTTCCTTTTAGAAACATTAACAGTTATACAATGTTTTTTGAAAACATTAGAATTTGAAATTGGGCCTTTCTATCAAGACAAATTTTCATTAATAGAATGTACTTTCCTACCCGAAACGTTCTAGATATCCAAGAAAAACTTGAAAAGCATAAGGGAACTTAGCGTAATGTACTTTCTTTCCTTCCTTAACATTATTAAAGAGTTGAGGTTCCCCAAGTCATAAGGTAACATTCAAAGGAAATGACAGTTAGTAATAGTCCAATTCACAACTGAAGATGTGTCACAAATACGAGAGGGCATCTCCTCCAAATCACAAAAGTGCTCGAGATTAAAATCTAGCATTATTGGAAGCTTAATGCTCGACTCGGTGTTATTGAACCCATACATTTTTCCAATCAACACTAAAAGCTTAAAGATAGCTTCTCTAAGTCCTACATGACTTTACTATGCTCTTGAAGTGGGGGAACATGCAGGCTCTCGAAGTGAATAGTCTTAAACTAAGTGAAGATAAGGCCGATAGATCATTCAATGTGGATCTCTTGAACCCATAATTGAATACTATTAGGACTTTCAAATTTTTCATGGAACTCAAAAATGTTGGAAGAAAGTATTTGCTCTCAGAAAAGAGTAAAACTAAAGCCTCCGAGGACAATTAATGTCACACCACTAACACTTCTCCATGGAATCTGTATAGGTAAACCACAAATGTAGAATTCCATTA
>APFE030412838.1:227980-243156 GCA_000404065.3 Pinus taeda
ATTTGTAAAATTGTACTATGATACAAAATATTCGCCCACTAAAAATTTAAAACCCCTTAATTTCGCCAAAGGGCGAACATTCGCCCCTAAAATTTTCCATGACAGCGCTCCCGAAGCTAAGAATAAATATAAAATTACCTTGTCAAATGTTGTAATTTCATATTCAATCTTGGTCATTCATTAGGCGGAGATTTGACGGTAGAAGTTATGTTTATTTTACAGTTTTTTTCCCTAGAAGGCAACCCCTCGCTATATATGAGGGAATTATATTGCGTCTATGTAGATCTGTATTCAGAGTGAAGAAAAGAGAGGAGGTTGAGAGCGAAGAGGGAGTTACAACGGATCTGTTGTAGGTTGTATCTCTTCAATTTGCTGGATAATATAATAAAAGAAGGATTGTCTGTTTCCTCCGTGGACGTAGCCCAAACTGGGTGAACCACGTATATCTATGTCTCTCTTGTTTTATGCATTTTCTATGTTTATATTTTTGCAATATTTTATCTGTTCCATTGCTCTGTAATATATAATTTTCTAACAACTGGTATCAGAGCCAAAGGTCTATTTGGCTAATAAACTTGCAGGAGAGAAGGGTTCTTGGTTCGAGTGGGAGCAATAGCGGAAGATGGTAGGTTTAGGGTCGAAAAATTCAACGACGAAAACTACCAGCTGTGGAAGATGTAGATGGAAGATTATCTATATCAGAGACAGGCCAATCTGTTAGAAGGTGGATCTATTGCAGACCATTTAAATGATTTTAATATAGTTACAAGTTAGTTAAGTTCTGTAGGGGTAAATTTTGATGATGGAGTTAGGGCTATGTTATTTCTGTGCTCATTGTCAGAAATTTGGAATGGTTTAGTTATGGCCATTAGTAACTCTGCCTTTGGATCTAGTACTTTAAAGTTTGATGATGTTTTTGGTGCAATCCTTAGCGAGGAAATGCGACGGAAAAGCTCTGGTAAGACATCAAGTAATGCTTTGACTGCAAAGACTAGGGGAAGAAAAATGGAAAGAGGAAAGAGCTCAGGATATCATAGTAAGTCAAGAAAAGACAGATCGGACAGTGTGTTGGAAATGCAGGAAGAAAGGACACCTGAAGAAAGACTGCAAGTCTCGGAAGGGAAAAGGAGATGCGCAGCAAGAAACTAATCATGAAGCGAATGTAATAGGTGATGTGTTGCAAGATGCTTTGATTATTTCACTAAAAAATATTATTGATGCCTCGGTGGTAGATTCAAGGGCCTCATTCCATGCCACACCTGATAAGAAACATTTTCATGTTCAAGGATATTTTGGACAGGTTCGATTAGGTGATGATAAACCCTGTAAAATCGTTGAAACGAGTACAGTTTTCATAAAACAGCAGAATGGAAATCAATGGCTATTGAAGGAGGTAAGGCATCTTCCAGATCTGAAGAAAAACCTGATTTCAAGGGCAGTTGGGAGGTGAAGGTTGTGTAACTACCTTCACAGATAAAACTTGGAAGGTCACTAAAGGATCCCTAGTAATAGCAAAAGGAGGAAACGTTGGTACATTGTATTTATGCAATGTTATTTCTAATTCTGTTAATGCTTTAACCTCTACAGGAGAAGATACGACATTGTGGCATCATAGGCTTGGGTACATGAGTGAGAAGGAGATGTTGTTTCTTCACTCAAGAAATTTGTTGCCAGGTTTGAAGCATGTTGATTTAAAATTATGTGAGAATTGTGTTTATGGAAAACAGAAGAGAGTCAGATTCCTTAGAGTTGGGAAAGAAAAGAAGAGTGAAAAATTAGAGCTTGTGCATACAAATGTATGGGGACCTGCTCAAGTATCATCTCTTGGTGGCTCTTTTTCTTATGTTACTTTTATTGATGATGCAACTAGAAAAGCCTAGATTTATTGCATTTGAAATAAATTTGATGTATTTGATACTTTCAAGAAATGGAAAACTTTGGTTGAAAATGAGACAGGAAAAAGGTTGAAGCATCTTAGATCAGACAATGGAGATGAATATTGCAGCAAAGAGTTTGATAGGTATTGTTCTGAGAATGGAATTCGTAGAGTGATGATAATTCCAGGAACACCACAAGAGAATGGTGTGTCAAAAAAGATTAACAGGACAATCATGGAGTGTGCAAGGTGTATGACGTTGCATGCAAGATTGCCTTTACAATTTTAGGCAGATGTTGTAGATATTGTTGTTTATCTAATAAACAAAGGGCCTTCAAGTTCCTTGGATGGTGGTATTCCAGAGGAGGCATGGACAGGTAAAAAGGTAAACTACTCTTTTTTAAAGAATTTTGGTTGTGAAGCCTTTGTCCACATTAACAAAGAAAATAGAACAAATCTTAAGGAAAAATCAAAGAAATGTACCTTTATTGGATATGGTGTTAATGATTTTGGTTACCGCTTTTATGATTATGAAAAACACAAAATCATTAGGAGCAGAGATGTCTTATTCAATGAAAAGGTTTTGTATAAGGATCAACTGCAGGAAAAGAAACAGGAAAAATAACACAAAGAATACACAGTGCTTGATGATATCACAAGAAAAGTGATGGTGCCTAAAAATCATAATGATCAACAGCTAGAACAACAACCACACTAGCAACAAACACCTCAAACACCTGAAAGTGGTGTTAGAGGATCTACCAGGATAAGTAGACCCCCTGAACGATACTCTCATTCATTATATTATGTATTGTTAACTGATTCTGGTGAACCAGAATGTTATGAAGAAGCAGTGCAGGTAGAAACCAGGAAGAAGTGGGAGCAAGCCATGAAAGAAGAGATGGAATCCTTAGCACATAACTAGACTTGGGACTTAGTCAGGTTGCCTGCAGGTAAAATAACATTGTGGAATAAATGGGTTGACAAGTTGAAGGAAGAAGATGGAGGTAGAAAAAGGTAGAAAGATAGACTTTTGGTGGAAGGGGTTGCACAAAAAAAGGGTATAGACTTTGATAAGATATTTTCTCCTGTTGTGAAAATGACTTCAATCAGAACTATTCTAAGTCTAGTAGCTGCTGAAGATTTGCATCTTGAGCAGTTAGATGTAAAGGGATTTGGAGGAAGAGATATATATGCAGTAGCCACAAGGATATGAAGTAAAAGGGAAGGAGAAAATAGTGTGCAGGTTGAAGAAGAGCTTGTATGGCTTAAAACAGGCTCCAAGGCAGTGGTATCTAAAATTTGACAGGTTTATGTATGAACAAGGTTATACTAGATGTCACTCTGACCATTGTGTTTATCTCGAAAGGCAAAATGATGGCAGCTATATTTATTGTTATTATACGTAGATGACATGTTTGTTACAGGTTCTAACATGCAGGAAATGAATGTGCTCAAAAGGAAATTGGCAAACTCATTTGCAATGAAGGATTTGGGTGTTGCAAAGCAAATCCTTGGTATGAGAATAACTAGAGATAGGAAGAATCACATATTAACATTGTCTCAAAGTGAGTACATAGAAAAGGTGTTGAAAAGGTTTAATATGCAGATTGCAAAACCAGTTGGTATACCTTTGTCTAGCCATTTCAAATTAAGTAAGGAGGCGTGTCCCAAGGCTCAAGAAGAAATGGTTCATAAGTCTAAAGTTCCATATGCATCAACAGTTGGAAGCTTAATGTATGTAATGGTCTGCACAAGGCCTGATATTGCACATGCAGTGGGAGTTGTAAGTAGGTACATGAACAATCCAGGAAAAGAACATTGGATGGCGGTGAAGTGGATTCTCAGGTATTTGAGAGGTACCACAAATCAGGCATTATGATTTGGTGGTTCAAACATTGCTCTACAGGGATATGTTGATGCAGATATGGTAGGTGATAGAGATAATAGGAGGAGCACTACAGGATATGTATTTACTGTAGGTGGAATAGTTGTCAGTTGGGTTTCAAAAATCCAAAGTGTTGTTGCACTTTCAACGATAGAAGCAGAGTATGTTGCTGCTATAGAGGCTAGTAAAGAAATGATTTGGTTACAAAGGTTTTTGGATGAATTGGGTAAAAAGCAGGAGTTGGGCAGGTTATACAGTGATAGCCAGAGTGCCATACATCTTGTAAAGAACTCTGCATTTCATTCCAAGACTAAGCATATACAGCTCAAGTACCATTTCATACGGTCAGCATTGGAAGATGGATAGTTGAAGCTGGAAAAGATACACACTAGCCAAAATCCTATCGATATGTTAAGAAAAGTTGTAACCAGGGAGAAACTGAGAATATACTCAATTTTAATTGGTCTTCAAGTATGATGAAAAAGATGAGAAACAACTAGGTCCAAAGTGGACTCATTGTCTAGCAAATGAAGTAGCAGTGGAGTTGTTATAATCAGTCTCCAAGTGGGAGATTATTGGGTGTGGAGCTTGATTATCTTCTGTATTCAAATGTATCACCACATTAGACCCCAGTTCAAAATCTGCTCGTAAAATATTTGCTACAGGGGGGGTCCAGGGGGGGGGGGCAGCTGCGACTTTTGAGACCCCCCGGGGGGCAGCTGCCAACTTTTGAGACCCCCCCGGGGGGGTTTCGGGGGCAGCGCCCCCGAAGCTAAGAATAGATGTAAATTTGCCTTGTCAAATGTTGTAATTTCGTAGTCAATCTTGGTTGTTCATTAGGCGAAGATCTGATGGTAGAAGTTATGTTTAATTTAGGGTTTTTTGCCCTAGAAGGAAACTCCTCACTATATATGAGGGAATTGTGTTGCGTCTATGTAGATCTATATTCAGAGTGAAGAAAATAGAGGATATTGAGAGAGAAGATGGAGTTGCAGCGGATCTACTGTAGGTTGTATCTCTTCAGTTTGCTGGATAATGTAATAAAAGGAGGACTAACTGTTTTCTCCGTGGACGTAGCCCAAACTGGGTGAACCACGTATATCTATGTCTCTCTTGTTTTATGCATTTTCTGTGTTTATATTTCTTTAATATTTTATGTGTTCCATTGCTCTGTAATATATAATTTTCTAACAATAAGCCTATGTAAATTTTATTTCTTTTACATTAATAAATTACCTGAAGTAGCCACGTTGGCTCAGGTCGTGGATTGTTTCCCTGTGTGATGGTTTTAACCATATCAAGAATACCAGTGTACTGATCTGTGATCTATTTGTGAGCGGTGTCCTTTGGTGTTCTATCTAAGGAACTTACCCTGTAAATTCCTACACTTGATCAGTGGTGCCCCTTATCAGGAGGGGTCATGTCCATCAGTCCAAGTTGCTCTCTAAAGACCAAGAACTTTAGTTTCGGTAAATCCTTGGTGAGAATATCTGCAATCTGCTCGTCTTTCGATATGTGATGGAGTCAAACAAATCCTCTTTATACCATATCATGAATGAAGTGATATCGTAACTTTGTGTGCTTGGACTTGTCATGGAACACGATATTCTCTGCCAGACGAATCCCACTCTTGTTGTTGTAGTATATCACTCTAGTGTCTAGGACCTGCTCAAATAGCTCTCCAAAGATATTCCTCAACCAAAAAGATTCACAACTAGCCATGTTAGCAGCAATATACTCTGCCTCAGCGGTACTCAAATCTACATAATTTTGTTTCCTCCTGATCTAAGATATCATGGAAGATCCAAGAGTAAAACAACATCCAGATGTACTCTTTCTGTTGATAACATTTCCCGCCCAAACATCATCAGTGTATCCATGACGTCAAACATATCTGGCATAGTATCTCAGACCAAATGTAATCATCCCCTACAAATATCTCAAAATTTGTTTGGCAGCAGTCCAATGTGCATGGAGAGGCTCAGTTATGTATTGACTCAACGTGTTCATTGCATAGCATATGTCCAGACAAGTATTCACAAGGAACATAAGAGCCCCAATCAACTGTCTATACTCGAATGGATTTGACAAATTGGATCCTGCAGCTTCTCCACATAACTTCTTGACGTTCATTTCCATCAATGTTGGTAGGGACTTACATTCTATCATTCTGAATCTTTCCAAAAACTTCACAACATATTTTACTTGTGAAAGGAAAATCTCACCGGACCTGTGCCACACCTTAAGGCCAAAAAAACAGTGCATAAAGTCCTTCATCTCGAATTCAATGGATAATTCCCTCTTACACTTGATCATCGGAGGCTTACTACCTATTTAGCCAGTTTAATGTTCTTAAATTGTCAGCATAAATTATCGACCAGGGCAGGTATACTGATGAAGCACAAGTGCACTATATGTGCTAGAAGTTATTTTATGTTGTTAAGATATCTATGTTATTGTTAAGGTCTAAATTCAGAATTAATATGGGGATGGTTTTATTGTCTATCTTAGACTATTGTTCCTAAAATTTGTTAGCTGGTTATTCTAAAATTAATCAAGTTTTGTGGATGGTTGGAGAGTGATCCTAAACTCTACTCTGTTAGACTGTTCTTTTGATTTTATCTTGAATTTTATGTTGCAGCCAAACTAGATTACTATGTGAAAGAAAGGATTATTCTATCAAATTGAAAATAAATGATGTTTGAATTTAATTGCCAAGAAAAAGACTATCACCCTTTTACTATTGCAACTTCACTCAGACAAGAACTAAAATTAATAAGCTAAGAAACAACCAAACTATGAAATGAGGCAACTAAATTATACTAGGTAGAAAGCAAATGAGATGATCATATTGTACCAGGTAGAAAGCAAATGAAATAACAGAATTATGCTAGGTAGAAAGCAAAGGAAATTGTTGATGCAGACAACAGTTTAATCGTGAATTCCATTATACTGCATTGTAAAACACAAAACAGAGCATCGATAATTTAACTTTAATAAATCAAAGGAAATCTATTTGCAATCGATCAAAGACCTGTACTGGACGTAGGGTCCCTCCACGAGACAAATGACAATCTTTAATCAACGCAGCATGGGAAATATGAACCAAAATTTATTACTCATAAACAATTTCAATAGGATGTCCTTCAAAATTTACATACAGTGGTGCGCCCCAAAACACAGAGTGGCCATTTCTCTTATAACATTTCTCCAAATAATAGTATGAGAGTTTTAAGCCTACCTATCTTTATTACGATCCCTATTAAACCAAACTATATTGTTGAATAATCGATTTGCTATTTGGAAAAGCAAATCAATAAGATTTCGAGAAATTTAGATTATGTTCCGGCATATAAACTTGCAGTTGACTTTGAGGTTGATCGTATTACAGTGCGATCTTCTTGAAGGATTGGCTTGAGAGGGTAGGAAAGAATCCATGAGGGGATCATTCCTCATCCATCCATATCTTCTTTTACTGAGCTGGTGCACTCGAACCCTGCCAACAATGGAGGTAGCTGCAGAAATGCGGATTAGCTGTAGAATTAGGTCAATTCCATAGTTGAATGCAAAATTTAATAAAACACTAAGGTATATAGACAAAATATGAAAAATAGGACATGTAAGTGCTTACCTTAACAAAACCTTATGTCTATTGCATTTATTTAGGTGGTAGGAATAGGAAAAAGGAAGAAGTATAGGCAAAAAGGGTGTCAAGGTAAAGCAATCCTTGGACTCTACATTCCCCCACACTGGAGGTTTTGTATGTCCTCATATAATTCATCATTATCATTCTCTTGTGCCTTCTGGTTATCACATTCAGGATTCACTTTCTTCTTCTTTCTGGCAACCACTGGCATTCTTGGTTTCTTCATGAGGATTTTATATTTTAGGTTGATGATTTCTCTTTACATTTCCATGTTTTCTTTCTTCAACTTCTTGTTCTTTTTGTACCATAAACTCAAGTGAAGAATAAGGTTGCCACTCTTTTCAATTTTAATCCCATTCTGTGCTTTCAATGTCTGATTTTCATTTTTGAGATATTTTTTCAATGTATCCAGCTCAAATATCTCTTGCTTTAAAACATTAGATGTTGAAGGTTCTTGTGGCTTATTGAATTGATTGCTTCCTTCTCATGGACTTTGGATTGATTCTTTAGTTGTTGCTTTCTTCCTTTCTAATGACTCTATGTAGTCATAAATTTACTATTGAACAGGATCAACACCTGGACTGTGCACTGGACTTCGTGGAGGTGAACTGAAGGGGGGTGACGACACCCTTGGTGATAGTTTTGGTGATCCTTCTGGAGAGTCTTCAGGGTCTTCAGTTGGCTCCTTCTCCTCAAGATCAATATATTCTATAGCTCCTGAGACTGCTTGTTGCATAGTGTTCAGTCTAGTACTTCTCCTTAACCCTGAGGTCAGTAATACCTGATCTTTCCTCTTTTTAGCTTTTGGCTTCTCTTCCTAAGGAAGCATCTTGGTTTGTGGTAAATCCTCTATTCTTTTAGTAGCTTTATTTCTTCTAATATTCCCTTTTTTTATGTTCTGCAAAATATCCAATATGGGTAGTTCATCCTCTAATAATTCCTGTTGAGACTGGGGTTCTTGTTCTTTTATTGTTTCCAATGTTCTCTTCCTTCCCTTGAGGATTCTATTATTGATGGGTTGTTTAGGAGCTCTTTCTTAATAATGATTCCTTACAAGAAAATTTTCCCAGTTTTCACCTGTACTCTGAAGGCGAAACTCAATCAAGATCTTTATCAATCCATGATGGTACAAGGTATTGTCTATGAATTGAATTTTCTTTTGAACATTCATGGACATTTTCTTAATTCTATGCAAGAGGAAGTAAGGAAGATTCATTTGGTGTTCCTCAAGAAAATTCATCATTATCCTAATGTGGTAGAAATACATGTATCCAAACTGACCTTCACAAGGAATAAATTTCTGAAGTAAAAGGAGCAAATTCCTCCATTTACTCTTAAGGGTTGTACTAGGAATACCTTTCTTTAAGATGGTGGTGTCCATGTTTGGATTTTTCAGGAAAACTTTCCAATCTTCCCCATTGATTCCTTTGTTTTTGAACCATTTTTCTCCACTTCTGGGTAATTCAGTAGCTTCTGCGATCAGGGACTCCGTTATAGTGAACTTGATGTCTCCAATTTCAACCTTCGTTCCATCAAAAGAACATGCAAAAGTCTTCGTCACCTCCCCGTGGAAACTGTTGAATTTCTCTATGAATTGTAACCACTATACTTTCTGCAACAACTCCCTGGTCTAAGGATATGCTTCTAAGAACTTCTTTCCTGCTAGTTCGGTTCAGACAATAACACCCATTATGGAAGATGCTTCGTCTCAAGGATTTTTCACTTGACAGGAAAAATGGCATTGGTAGGGTTTTGTTAAGTGGCGGAGAGATGGAGATGCTATGTGACTTCGGAGAAATGGGAGAATAGAATAGGTGAATTATAATGAAGGTTGTGGGGATGAACTAACTGTTAGAGCGCATTCAAAATAAATATTCAGTGATTACTTTGATAGATTCGGAATGGGGACAAGACGGGAGTTTAAGTGGTGGATTATGATGATTTTGACAAATGACCATCACCCATGATTTGCAATGATTTCGTTTTATTTTGGAAGTGCTATGCCCTCTTAGTTCATATATGCAATATATTAATCCTCATTATAAAATTGAAGTATCACATACCTTTGACTAATTTGCTAACCTTGTTTGTCCTTTGATATATTATGTAGGTAATTTGCACTGACAATTATTCTTCAATTCGAATCACCACGTGTTCCTGTCAAGTTGGCTACAAAATTTTTATTAGAGTTGTAGAAACTTGTCTGAGTTGCAGAAAGTTACTGATTCTATAGTTGAGGAAAACAAAAACTTTAGGAAAGGGACTTTCTTTTTGGAAAGGAGAAAATTTAAGGTCCCAACAGGAGTTGGTCTTCACTTCAAATTTTCTGTATAAGCATGCCAACAACATGTTGGTTTTCATGTTTATACATTATGTATTTTTTTACTAATTTTTTTTGGAATATTATATGTGTGTGTGTGTGTATATATATATATATCTATATCTAGAAAAATAAAATTTCTAAGGTGGAAAAGAAGAAGAATTCCTCTCAACCATCTTGAATTCTGAATTATCTTGGAAATTCTGACAAATTCTTCTTTTGTCAATGGCTTATGATAAAGTCTAAGTCAATGTCCCTTCACTAAAAGAGGAATTTTCTCTTCATTAATAGTCCTGATTCTAACTGCACCATTGTCAAAGACATTTTCAACTTCATAAGTTCCAAGCCAGTGAGTCTGGAATTTTCCTTGGAAATTCTTGAACTTTGAATCGAAAAGTAATGCCCAATCTCCTGGATGAAATTTTCTTTCTTTAATGTACTTATCTTTCCATCTGGATCTCTGTTGTTGAACTAGGGTGGTCTTTTGGAAGGATTCTTGTCTTATTTCATCAAGCTCATTAAGTTGTCTCATGCTTTGCTTTTGTGCTTATGATAAGTCAAGATCTAACTAGACTATTGTTTTATAGGTCTGGATCTGGAACTCTATTGGAAGTAAGACTTGCTTCCCATAAACAAGTTCATAGGGAGTATGTATTGTAGTACTTATCCATGTAGTTCTAGAAGCCTACAAAGCTTTTGGAAGCTTGTTTACCTAGTCCTTCCTATGTAAGTGTACAGTCTTGGTAAGAATTGCTTCAATCACCTTATTTGTAGACTCAAGTTGTCCATTCGCTTGTGGATGGTATGGAGTGGACTTTCAATGTTTGATTTTGTATTGCTCCACAAGCTTCTACACTAATCTGGATGTAAATTATGTTCCTTGATCTGTTACAATTTCTCTTGGAACACCAAAACGAGTGAAAATATCCTCAAAAGGAAATTAAACTACATCATTTTTAGTAGCAAAAGGAAGTGCTTTAGCTTCTTCCCATTTAGTGACATAATCAGTACATAACATCATATACCTTTTTTTCTTTGAAGGTGGACTTATTGGGCCAACAAAATCTAGTGCCCATTTTTCAAATGGTTCAATGAGTACCTGTGGAAGTAATGAAATTTCATTTGAAGGAGTGAGTTTGCCCATTCTCTGACAAATATCACATCTTTTAACATATTCCTTGGTATCCTTGAAAATGGAAGGCCAATAATATCCTAAAAGTAAGACTTTATAAACAGTTCTTTTATCAGAAAAATGTCCTCCACATGGTTCATCGTGGCAGACTTTAAGTATTTCTGGTATTTAATCTTCTCGAACATGTCTTCTGATGATGAGATCTAGTCCTGTTTTGTATAATTCTTCGTTTATCCATGAATAAGATGTGCTATTGTGAACTATCCTCCTCTTTTCTCTAGAAGACAAATGAAATGGCATTTTACCTATAGCAAAATAGTTAGCAATATCTGCATACCAAGGTGATTTAGTAGATAATGCAAAAAGATGTTCATCTGGAAATTTATCCTCTATAGGTTGATCATTATTATCGTTCTGAATTCTAGATAAAAACTCAGCAATTGTATTCTGTTTTCCAGGTTTATCTAGAATGGTGATGTTGAATTCTTGTAACAATAAGAGCCATTTGGTTATTCTTCCATTAGTGATTGGTTTATTCATTAGGTTTCTAATAGTAGAATGGTCTGTGTGAATGAAAGTTTCATAGCCAATTATATAATGTCTGAATTTGTTAATGGCATGAACTACAACTAAAAACTCCTTCTCAGTTACAGTGTAATTTAGCTCTGTAGGAGTTAAATTTGTACTAGTATAATAGATTGCATAAGGAGTGAGATCTTTTTTCCCTAACACAACTCCTAAGGCTATATATAAAGCATCAGTTGATATATGGAAAGGCAATTTCCAATTAGGTCCTTTTAAAATAGGTACTTTATAAATTCTCTTTTTCAAAGTCTCAAAGTCATCTTGGCAATCAAATTCCAATTGAATTCAGAGTCCTTGGTAAGTAGTTTAAAGAATGGAGATGCAATTTTTGTGAATTTTTCTATAAATCTTCTATAATATCCAATAAAACCAAGAAAACTCCTAACATCTCATTGACATTTTGGCACTAATAATTTAGAAATGACCTCGACTTTAGATTAGTCTACCTTAATTCCATCTCCTGAAATATGGCGACCTAAAGAAATTCCTTCATTAAACATCACAAAGAATTTCTCATGACTTAACGAGATATGTGCTTCTTTACATCTTATTAAAACTTTTTTCTAAATGTCAAGTGCTTCATTAAAATAATCTCCATAAACTATGAAATCATCCATGTACACTTCCACACAATCATGAATAAGGTCAGAAAAAATTCCAAGGACTGCTCTTTGGAATGTTGTTGGAGCATTGCATAATCCAAAGGGAAGTACTCGGTAAGCATAAGTTCTCCATGGACAGGTGAATGTGGTTTTATCTTGATCTTCAGGCACTACCTGAATCTGGTTATATCCACTAAATCCATCCAAAAATGAAAAATACTTTTTCCCTGCTAATGTGTCTAAGACTTGATCTATGAAAGGTAGTGGAAAGTGATATTTTAATGTTGCTTTATTCAATTCCCTGTAATCGATGCATGCTCTCCATTTCCCATTCTTTTTGGAACAATTACTAGGGTGAGACCCACTGACTGTCTGATATTGGATAGATGAAATTTATATTTAGCAGCCTTTGCAATTCCTCCTTAACAATTTCTTTTAGATTTGGGTTCATTCTTCATTGTGGTTGTCTATGTTGGAAATAATACTGGGGGGGTGAATCAGTATTAGTCAAATCAATAAATTTTTAATTTCAAACTCTGATTTCTGTATGCTACTTTAATGAAGGTAACTTGCTGTGTACACGCAACTGTATTTAAGGCAACCAATGTATATCCAGCAAACCTATGATTCAGTTAATTCATCATATGTTGATCTTTAATCAGTGCATCTGTACCTCATTAACCATATAAATAGTAACAATATGCAGTAATAACAAAGCAAACCATCACACATAAGAAACACGGATGAACACCAAGATTTAAGGTGGAAACCTAATGCGGGACAAAATCCACCTGCTGCTATCTTATTTTTAATATAAGAAAAACCTGTTTACAATATTGTACTAGTGCAGACTCATACCAGTACGCAGGCACCCACCTGTAGAAGGCTACAACCTTCTCTCGTTCTCCAGCTTCTACTGGAAGGGAGCTACAACCCCCTAGCTCTTGTACTAGCCGATATGTTTACTAGTACGTAGGCACTGACCTATAGAAGGCTACGACCATCTTTCTTCCTCCAAGGACCACAATTCATAAATTTTCAAACTGGATACTCCTAGAACACAACACCAGAATCTGAAGGTTGCGTTTCATCCAATTTTCATACTGGACCCATCAACAACATTGAAGTTCAAAATCAATCATCACTGTGATACAACTATCAAATACATCTGCATCAACCCATCACTGAAACTTAAAAATCACAACTGAATCAATCAATCACTTTGACAACCCATCATCACTATAGCAAATCACAATCAATCAATCTGATCATTCAAAATATTGTCACCGGAACCCAAAGCAGAAACCAGAACTCTGCAACAGCAAACAGAAGCAACTGAAACATACTTCATAAGGTATACGCTAATTCCATGTGTCGAACCAGCGTGTATACGTGCTTTTATTAAGGCCAACCAGCGTACACATCTATAAATATTGATTCATAATTTTGCAGCTATTCCAGACTTCAGTTATACCCAAATCATAACATTTGCATAATAATACATACTTCAGTGTTCAGATCTAGATTATACATGATCAAAACCATATAATGATAATTCATTTCAAGCCTTAAGATCTCGATCCATCATTAGATCTTATCCCTCATCAACCGCTAAGGTTTATCCTTGGTTCAGATCAAGCAAAGCACCATAAGCCAATAACCTGCATACTAGATCTCACACTCAATCAGATATTCGATACTTACACACCTTGGCCTAATGATCTTCTCCTCCTTATATAGTTTTAGGCCTTTCTCAATACCATGGTGATCCAGGTGGATATTGGTGGCCACCTGCCAAGTCCACCTGGACCCCCACCATTGTCTTTCTCAGCATTTTCAGTTTCCTTAATTGTAGCGCAACTTACTATTTTTAGCAGTTTTTCAGGTCCTGAACTTCTGGAGCCGTTTTGAGGCCCTAAACGACGTTTTTTGGGGAATTCGAGAAGAAAGATGAGGGGGCAGGAGATCCCATCAAAATCTTGCTCGAAGAAGCCCTCGAGCGACAATGGAACGCGATGATGGACAGCTTTGCCCAGATCCTTCAGCGGCTACCCGGAAGCAATGCATCGGCTTCCAGCAACTACTCTGGAAACGCCACACCCTTTAAGGTACAAGTTAATTTTGAAATCCCCATATTCGAGGGTCAGATAGACGTAGACGCCGTAGATAAATGGTTAAATATGCTAGAGGGTTATTTTTCTGTTCATGAATTTTCGAGTCGGGAAAAGATTGTTTTTGCTCTCCTCAAAGCAGCCCCCCACGTCAAGGACTGGTGGGAAACTTATTGCGCGCATAAGGATGAAAGTACTGGCTCACTATTTTCAGCCGCACCCACCTGGGATTCGTTCTGGGATGCCATCAAGGAGTAGTACTACCCTGTCGGGAGCTATGAGGATGAATACATAAAGTGGACCACGCTGTGGCAAGGAAGGGACCAAGACGTGCCGGAGTTCACAAATCTTTTCCATACCCTTCGCACAAAGTTGGGTATCAAGGATTCAGAGCAACATTTGATACTCAAATACCGTCGCTGCTTGCACAAGTACATCCAGGAAGAAATACAATTCCTAAACATCCCCTCGCTCGGCGCAGCGTACCGGTATGCTGTCAAGGTCGAGCAGAAGTTTAAACAAAAGAAGAGAGACTTTGGATCTGCGAATCCAAAGCAGGGGAAAGGTGCCCCTAAACCACAGAATAAAGGACAAAGCCAAGGCGGGACAGCCCAAGACAACCAACCAAAGCTGCAAGCAAAGAACATCGCTGCGAAGCCGAGAAAGGACACTGGAAAATGGTGCGAGTTCCATAAGAGCTCCACTCACAACACAAGTGAGTGTCGGGCCAAGCAGTCATTGGTGGCCGAGCTAAAGGTTTCAGAATCAGATGCATGTTCCGACTCTGAGTCAGAACCCAATAAGGGAGGGGTATGAAAAAGGGAAGCAGATCATTGATGCGAACCCCAGCGCCACTGTTGCTACCGCAAAGATCCAGAAAAATGAACCCGAAGATCCAGAGGAGGAGGAGCGTCTCTTCCACTCCCA
Source organism: Pinus taeda (assembly GCA_000404065.3). Lineage (NCBI taxonomy): Eukaryota > Viridiplantae > Streptophyta > Pinopsida > Pinales > Pinaceae > Pinus > Pinus taeda. Next base: position 243,068 of record APFE030412838.1, read on the forward strand.
GATGTGGGTAAAGGGCTCCTCGATACAGTTCATTGTTGATAGTAGGAGTCAAAAGAACCTCATTTCGGCAGAGGTCGTGAAGCGGTTGG